>VXAZ01006386.1:107080-129264 GCA_013399875.1 Gymnorhina tibicen
CGGGCGGGATAAGGGACAGCCGGGTTAGGGAACGGGCGGGATAAGGGACAGCCGGGTTAGGGAGCGGCAGGGATAAGGGATAGCCGGGTTAGGGAGCGGCAGGGATAAGGGACAGCCTGGTTAGGGAGCGGCAGGGATAAGGGATAGACGAGATGCCTGCACCATGTCTGCCTGCAGGTCCCCGCAGGAGGGAGCCTGGGCTACGTCTCTTCCCAATACCTGCACGTGGAGTTACCCTCATTCCCTCTGCACGCTGCTTTGGGTGCTTGAGCAGCGTCTCCAAGCTTCCCTTACCTCACCTGCATGCGGGTGAGCCCACGAGAGCGGGCAGGGGTGTTCCCCCAGGGCATCGTGGTGCTTCTGATCCCGTCCCTGCTGAGCCTCTTCAGCGCCTCCGGGTCGGAGGTTGGACAGGACACCTGCCGAGATCCCTTCCCAGCCGTGAGTCCATGTGCAGCGGGCAGTGAGGGATCCCAGGGAGAACACGGGTACTGAATCCCAGCTGCGAGATTGGGCTCTTGTTCTGTACAAGCACCTGATTTTGGGGTAAGACATTCACAGCCCCTGTCCTGCTGCTGCCAGTAGTGCCAGAGATGTCCCTGGAGGGTTCCTGGCTCTTAGACTTGGAACACGTGCAGTGCCCCAAGCCTGGCTCTGCCTGGCAGGAGATGCCTTTGGAAACCTTTTTGCTTAAAGCTGCTCTGGATCTTGCTCCATCTCTTTCCAGTGGGTGGAAAGAGGTAAATCAGATGGATTTTCCCAGAGAAAAGCTGTCAGTAGGAGAGCGATGTCGAGCTGCTTTGGAAAGGCTCTGGGGTTTGTAGGAGCTGGGAAGGAGAAGTCTGGGAGGAGAGCACTGGGGGGGAGCTTTGGCCAGGACAAGGGACCACGTACGTGTGTCTTCATGTGGATGTGGCACCTGGGGACACGGGTTAGTCAGGGCAGTGCTGCGGGAACGGCTGGACTCGATGATCTCAGAGATCCTTTCCAACCTAAGTGATTTAGTGATTCCCAAATCGGGGGGTGTCCCAGGAAACTGCCTTCCCACAGCCCTGCTTGCCACTGGAACACCCGAGGGCTGGGTGCCTGGGCCGCCTTCCTCCTGCAGCCTCCCATCTCCACTTGATGGAGACACTGGAGTGCAGTTCCAGCCCTGAGCTGGATCCTCGCCTGCCTAATTTAAGACCAGCCAAATTACTGAGTCTGGGAAGGTCACAACCAAACGTTTTGCACGTTTCCCATCGAAGTGACATCAGCCCTGCTGAGCTGGCACATTTGTGGCACCATTAGCGGCTTCTGCTTTGCCCCTTGGCAAGGAGCAATCAAGTTTCATTTCAAGGATTTATCCCTGGAATTTGCGAACAGCTTTAAAAACCCAGGCAAACAGTCCACAAAGGATGGGTCTGGCTTTCCTTAACAGCTCTGTCTGCGACCAGACCCAGCTGAATGCTCCAAGCCCCGTCCAACCCGGCCTTGAGCCTTTCCAGGGATGGGGCATCCACAGCTTCCCTGGACAGCCTGTGCCACAGGGCCTCCCCACAGCAGCTGGGGCTGGTTTTTGGGGGAAGAGCAAAAGCTTTGGGCAGCATTAACTCAGGGAAATGCAAAGTGCGATGGAACAGGCTGGCTTTTCCTGAAGGGGTGCCAGCAGGGAGCTCAGGCTCTGGAACGGTGGCTCACGCACGTGGTGTTTCCCAGAATTCGGTGTCCCCTGTGGATGACGACCCACAGACGCGGTGTTTCCCACGAGTCCGTGGTCCCTGGGCACGGTGGCCCACGGATACGTTTCCCAGGACTCAGTGTCACCTGCACGTAGGATGGTGGTGTACAGGCATGGTGTTTCCCAGGATTTGGTGGCCCCTTGGGAATTTGGTGGCCCCTAGGAAGAGTGGCCTGTGGACACGGTGTTCCCCTGAGGATTGTGGCCCAGGTGCACGGCGTTTCCTAGGATTTGGTGTCTGCTAGGGAGGGTGTCCCACGGATACGGCGTTTCCCAGGACTGGGTGTCCCCTTGGGGCTCAGCGTTCCCAGGATTATTAGGCTGTCACCTGGGGACAGCGGTCCGCGGGCACAGCGTATCCCAGGATTCGATGTCCCACGGACACGGTGTGTCCCGGAGTTTGGTGTCCCCGGGGGCGTGGCCAGTGTCCCGCGGGCGTGGTGGCCACCCGCGGGCGTGGCCAGTGCCGGTGCCCCGGAGCCCCGCCCCGGGCGCGGTCCCGCTGCCGCCGCCGCCGCCCGGGGATGTACGCCGGCAGGAAGAGGAAGAAGCCGGTGCCCAAGAGGTGGGTGCAGCTCGGGGGCTCCCCCCGGGGCGGGGGCAGGTGCGTGGGACCGGGGAGGGCGAGCGAAAAGCGGGCAGCCCAGCTGGTTCTGGGGAAGTGCCTGGAGCCGCTCTGGTGCGAGCGCTGGGGGAGCGAAAGGGAGCAGCATGCTTGGGTTACTCGGTTTTAATTAGGGTTAATTGGAGCTAACGCTGTGTCGGCTCTGGCGCGCTGGTGGGAAAACAGAAATCCCGAAGATGCTTGCCCTGCGTCCCGGTGAGGAAGCTCGCCGGAGAGTTTGAGCTGCTCAGCAGTGATTTGCGGGCTGGGCTGTGTTTTGGTGCCTGCCTGGATCAAACATGTAGCAATTAGTAATTACCAAAACATCGCAATTCCTTAATTGTTAATTATTAATTACCACGCCGCTCAGTAGCTGTTGCATAACATCCCCCTCGGTGTGTCCCCGGTGCATTCCCCAGCTCCCAAGTCCCGTCAGGCTGTTTAACCTCAGGTTTTCCAGGTGTGCAGGAAATGAAGGTGGATGTGTACTTCTGGGAGGCTGTGGGGGAGGAGATGGATGAGCCGAGTCGAAACCTAGGATGAAGGAGGGAGCACCAACACGTTAAACCTGTGGTGAGGTGACCCTGAGCCTCCCTTGGGTATTTATTTGGGAGTCTTGTCGTGGAAATGTGAAGGATAGTTGTTTTGCCACAAACCTATCTCCTGTTCATCTCGGAGCGGTGATTCCAGCCCTCTGGCACAAGAGCCTGAGGGTTTGGGCTGGGTTTGTGTGGCTCAGGGCGCAGAAGAAGGTGTCTCTTTGGAGCAGAAGGGCCCTTGTTCCCTGGTTCTGCAAGGTCAGCCTTGGGAACGGGAAGAGATTCTTTTTCTCTGTGACCGGTCAGGTCTTGGAGCGGGATCCTGCTGGGAGAGGCCAGGCAGGGCAGGGCTGGTGGCAGTGGGATGTGCAGCCAGCCGGATGGGATGGGATGGGGAGGATGGGCTGAGGGGCTTCTTCAGTCCCTTTGCAGTTTGCTCAGGGCTTTTTACTTAATTAAAAAAAAAAAAATTAATAAAAATTAGGAGACAATAGATCGGCTCAGGCAAATTCCAGTGCCGGGAATGCTCTCGCTTGGTAGTTGCCAGCTTGCAGAAGGGATACACTTCCTACGGTTCCCGTTCAAAGGGCAGCTGAGGAAGAACAAACCCCAGCAGCAGCACAGCCTTTGCCCTGCTGGGAGCTGAGCTTTCCCTCGGCACAGGGGTCACCAGCTTCACCATGAACCCCATGGCACTGCTTCCTAACCACTGGGCCAAAGGGAAGGGAATTTAAACAGGTTTTTAATGTCTAGACCCAGCTCCGCTGTTTCCATGAGGCATTTTCCTCATTGTCGCCCCCCCCTCTCCAGGCTGGCCATGGAGCAGCATGCTGCAGCTGGGACATGCCGCAGGAACAGAGGTGTTGGGGTGTCCTCCTCGAGCCTTGGGGTCCCTTGCTGCTGGCTGTGTCACCCCGTGTGCCTCAGCCGGAGGGTTTTCAGTGCTTGGCCAGGCTATCCCAGAGATTCTGTTACATCTCCGTGTTTTACCCACTGCCGTGCTCATCTCCAGTCTCATTTTCTCCTCTTTCTGTCTGTTTGGGGCTGGGTTTGGATGGCTAGAGGACTTTAAAGGATACCTGAGGAATCTCAGACTAATTTTCTTCACCTTTTTTTTTTTTTAATAAGAGCCAAAGGAAAACTATTTCAATTTTTGTCCTTCCTGGTCCGTGACTGTGATTTCAAAGTGTTTAAGCTTTGTAAGAGCCCTGGTGCCTGTGTGTTTTGCCCAGCTTGTGTGGACTGGTTTGGAGCTGGGTTGTGCCAGCCTCCCTGCGAGAGGGGAATATCCCTCCTGGTGCTGCCCTTACAACCCAGCAGGACTGAGCTTTCCTAGGGAAATGCTGCAATTTTCCATTCATCCCTAGAAGACCCCTCTGATCTGAAAATTCAACAGGCACCTCAGAGCATTTCATTTAGTGCTCATTTCCTCTCGTGTCACACACGCGAGCAGCCCTGCCAGATGAGATTGGAGAGTGGTGGTAGAGGAGAGGGCTTAAATTGCTGCTAAACGCTGGCAGATCCCGTCATCCAGAGCTCCTTCCTGAAGCGGGGATGCCTGCGGAGAGGGCGTTTGTGCTTAGACAAATCACATCAAACCAAACGAGGTGCGTGTTAGGGGGTGCAGCCCAGTGAGGTACGGAGCTGGGGGGAAGCGGGGGGTGGGTCTGAAGGGTTTTCCTTCGAGCTGCGAAATTCAGATCGGCATTAAAAAAGTGAAGGAGACAGGGTGACATCCGAGGTTAAAGTTATGAATCTTACTGCTGTGCTGGGATGTCGGCCGGAGCGGGTGGAATAGCTGCAGCCGACAGCGACGGGACCTCGCGTAGGCTTCAGGCGGGGAAGGGCTGCTCTCCTGGGCACTTCCTTCTGCAGGCTGTGGGTTACCCCTGGGGCCTAAGTTTGACATCAAATGCTGGTTTAATTTGGAAATGCCCACTGAAAGGGTCAGAAATCAGAATATTGGGAGAAAAAATTTTTATGTCAACTTTTTTTTTTTTAAGAGAAGCTGTTTTCAAAGTGCTGCGCCCTAAACCACCCTAGGAGATATCCCTTTGTTTAAATCATAGAATCCCAGAATGTTTGGGTTGGAAGGGACCTTAAAGCTCATCTCATTCTGCCCTGTGGCTGCTCCATCCCTGGCAGTGTCCAAGGCCAGGTTGGACGGGGCTTGGAGCAGCCTGGGATAGTGGAAGGTGTCCCTGCCCACGACAGGGGGGTGGAACGAGGTGGGCTCTAAGGCCAGCCACTGCCTTGTGCTGCTGTGGGTTGTGGTGACCTTCCTTGGCCACCTGCCATTTCACCGTTGTGGCTGCACCAAAGCCAGTGCTGGGGTTGGAAGGTGCCTGTTGGACAACCCCGGTTTGGTGAACCTCTCCTCTGCCTCTTCCAGCCCCAAACCACCGCCCCCCGAGGGTGTGAAGTCCAACCCCTCCAAGCGGCACCGGGACCGGCTGAACCAGGAGCTGAACAAGCTGACGGGGCTGCTGCCCTTCCCCGAGGATGTGCGCTCCAGGCTGGATAAGCTCTCCATCCTCCGGCTGGCCGTGGGCTACCTGAAGGTGAAGAGCTACCTGATGGGTGAGTGTCCGTGCCGGGAGCGGGGGAAGGCCCCTGGGATCAATCCTCACTGCACAGCTCGCATCCCACCCCAAGCTTTGGGATGGAGGGTTGTGTTTCATAAAGGTAGGATGATGGTGAGCTGTGGGAGCGGGCCCTTGGATGTTGATGCTGGCAGGAAAATGTCACCGTGGATGGAGGGAGCAGCCTGGGGGCCTGCCCAGCAGCTGAGACCTCCTGCAAAGTTCCTCCATCTCATCAGCAGCCATCCTTTATGTCCAAAACCCCTCTTGTGTCATACTCCCACCAGCCCGTGGAGAAGAAGGGAGAGGTGGGTAAAACAGTGTGTCTTGTTGAACAGCAGCATTTCCCTCATCTAACTGGAATGGCAGCTTAAAACTAAATTAATTAAATAATTGAAGGTTCGTCATATAATACACGTTCCCTTTTGTTATCTTCCATATTCTGCATTTCCTTATTTATTCCATATTCGGCATTCTTATGTTTCTTCCATAGTCCTTCTTCTCCCCTCCCTACTCTTCTTCAGCCCTTTGTTACTGTAGTTACAGTGTATTTAATTACTTATAACACAGATACGGTGCAGATCCTGGCTGGGGGCAGTCACCACGTCCCCAGGAGCCACCAGGACGTGCGGGCAGGGACGTGTTCCCTCTGCAGTGACGCGGGCTCGATGGAACGGGTGATGGATGCTGGGGGAGGCAGAGCACGTGGGGCAGGAAGGCAGCAGCAGCTTTTTATATTTAGAGGCTCCTATTGTGTCTTCTCCCTGCCACAGCCTGGATAAACTTGGCTCCCATGGCTTTTCCCTCGTGCCCACTCCTCTGGGGCCCTCCCAGGGCCCTCTCCAGCTGGGATGCTGGGCTCCAGGAGGAGACTCCTGTGCCAAACTCTCCAGATGGGACCTGTGCCTCTGAGCAGGAGCTGGTTCCCACTGGATGTGCTCAGCCTGTGCTTCCCAGTGTGAGAGCTGCTCTGGAAAAGCGCTTGGCATTGCAGTGGTTCCTGGAGCCCCGTTCTGCCGGGCCAGTTGCTCCCATCTGGCCACTTGCCTCTGATTTCCAGCTCCTTCCCCTTGCTCTGCCCTGAAGTTCATCTTGTTTGGCTTCAGACCATCCCAGCAATCGTCAGGGTGGGCCTGGGTCCCAGCCGTGCCTGATGAAGACCGGTGCCAGCTGCAGGTCACAGCAGGCTGCTCCTGGTGTGTCCCGTCGGGTCCGTGGGGGACGTGGTGGCACCTCTTGTGCTCTGCTTTCTGCTTCAGGTTTGCTGTCCTCTGCTTCGTGCAGGCTCCTCTCCTGCAGCAGGAGAGCGTGGCATCCCCTGGGGAGCATCCCTGTCCTCTCCCAGTCCACAGCCCAGGCCTTATCTCCAGGCAGCAGAGAGATGGATATTTTGATAGAGTGGTAATTGCCTTATCTCCAGGCAATTGAGAGACCAATTGCACAGTGGGCTCAGGGTGATGCCCTGAGGCTCCCTTTTCCCTTGCGCTGCATTTCCCCAGCCCTGGAGTGGCGCTTCCCTGTGTTGTCTGCATCTTGTCTGGCTGCTAACACCAGGAGAAACCCGACAAGAGGCTTCCAGCCCTCTCCGTCTTCTCCGGTGTTTCTGAGGTGTGGGTACTGTGTGCCTCTGGCCCGGGAACAGACCTGCTGACTGGGGTGTAGGGAGCCAGGCCTCGGGGGCTGGGGCAGCGTTTGGGGTGGGACAGAGCAGGCGACGGCCACAGTGGGTTTGGGTGTTGGTATCAGTGCCTGCCTCCGCAGCGGGCACGAGGGAAAGGGACCCGTCACCTGCGCGGGATCCCGGTCTCCACTGCAGGGCAGCGACTCACCGCGTCATCTTCTGGGTCTGCTCTGCTTTGCAGTGTTCTCTGTGCTCTAACAAGGAGCCAGACTAATTAGTACTTTGCTGGAAATGCCAAGCTTCAGGCCTAGAGAGGGAAGCTCTTGGAGCTGCCTCCACGGGCTGACTCAGGGTGCGCGCCTCTGTAACTCCTCTGTGCCCTGGGGCAAACGCTGCGGGTGTCGCACGGCTCTCTGCTGCCTGGTGTCTCAGTCTTCCCTGTGCAAAATCGGGGGGCTCAGGGCTTGGTCTCCTGCGAGCTTTGCCCCTCAGGCCCAGCCTGTGAGTGCTGCTGGGCAGCGGTGACAGCTCTGGTGCTCTCACAGCCTGCCTTAAAGGCGCTTTGGAGGTGTTGTCACTCGCGCAAACAGTGACCGAACCTCGCCGCCAGACTTGTGCTGAGCCCTGTCTGCAAACCAATTTGCAGTGGTTGCTACTTGGACCTGTGTCTGACAGTCTCCCAGACAAATCTGGAGTGACTTTGCTGATCCCTGTCTCTTTGAGAGCAAGTGCCCAAGGAGAAAAGCTTGTGTCTGTGTTGCCGACTGCCACGATGCTCTGGGCTCTCTGTGGTGTGACAGGAGCCCCACTTGCTGCAAAGAGGGAGATCTGAAAGCTTGGATGGATTTTAGTGCTGAGTGGCTTGGAAAACCTCCAGCTAGCTGGAGAGCGGTGCTGGGGTTCGTTTCCTACGGTTCCTGTAACAAAGGAAGCAGATGCTGGGGTTGCAGATGTGGCTCTGCCAAGGGTGAGCAAGAAAATGGGGCTTAAAATGCTCTCTGAGGTGGAGACGGTGTGATTAGGGAATGTGCTGCCATGCCCTCTTCCTAGGGCACCAGGCAGGGAGGGCTGCAAGAGAGAGGATTGCAGAGTCCCAGGCTGGTTTGGGTTGGGAAGAAGTTCATCCAGTGCCACCCCCCTGCCATGGGCAGGGACACCTTCCACTATCCCAGGTTGTTCCAAGCCCCAGTGTCCAGCCTGGCCTTGAACACTTCCAGGGATCCAGGGGCAGCCACAGCTGCTCTGGTAATCTGTGCCAGGGCCCCAGCACCCTCACAGGGAAGAATTTCTTCCAAGTATCCCACCTGACCCACTCTGTTTCAGAACCCGTGGAAAACCCTGTCATGGCAGGAGACCACACTCCGGAGTCTGGCAGAGCTTGAGATTTCTGAGAGCTCCTAGCAAACAGTGAGCAGTGGGGTCCCTCCCCATGCAGCTGGCCTGGCTGGAGCAGGGGCTTGGCTTAGGAGGTTTCACCAGGTCCTTTCCCACCTCTGGTGCTGGTCTCACGAGATGCCTCCCCAGCGCTCCGCTGCGGGGCAGCTGGCAGCAGGTCTCCCTGGGGAATCTCACTGCAACTGGCACTAAATTAGCTTTTGTATTCATCTCCTTGTTTGTTGTTACCGTGGGCCAGAGCTGCAGGGGGCTGGGCCTGAAGTAACTGAGGCAGTGAAAGGAGTCAAGCTCAAATCTGTCCCTGGGCAAGATCCTGCAGGATTGTGTGGGATGAAGGTTTGCAGCAGCAGGTTGGGGAGGCTGGCGTGGACTCGGGGGTGCCAGCACTCCCCAGGGCATTCCTGCGTTCCCGGAAAAGGCTGAGTGACTTTTCCTAATAGTTCATAATCCGTGGGTTTGGCATTTGTCTGTTTCACTTGGATGGCACGAGCCTGCTCTGCTTGGCACCGTGCCTTTGTTAAACAGCTGAGGCAAAGGTTGGTGCTAGTTTGACGGGGTTTGGGATTGGATCCAAGAGGAAAACGGTTGTGCGTGGCTTGGTGTTGCTGGAAGAGCTGGGAGCTCCTGGTTTTTGGATGCCAGGCACCTCTGGAGCCTGCTCAGAGAGAAATGTTTGCCGTGGGTGAAGCTTGTCAACTCCCCCTGGTGTAACCCGATCTGTGAGAGCAGATCTGGCTCTGGGGTTGTTACCAATAACCTTTTATCTTCAGTGCCAAATCCGTGCCAGAGGCAAGGGATGCGTTTTAGTCTCCATGGCTGCCTTGCCATGTTTTCCTTTGGGAATGTGATGGGCAGAAAAGTGAAGAGATCTGATGACTTAGCTCCTTTTTCCTTCTTTCTCCTGCTTGAAGTTTCTGCTCCATTGCAGGGCTCAGGAATCTCCCTGCAGGGGCAAGAATGCCAACCCAAAGGGGGATGCTTTTGGGGATGTGTGGGGCACATCCTGATTCACTGATGCTGGAAACTGTGCTGATCCTGTCTGGCATCTTCCCTGGCTGAGTGAAAGCCTCGCAGTGTTTGGGGATCGCCCAACCATCAGGAAGCCTCCTGCAGTGCTCTGGCTGGTGTTGGGGTTCAGGACAGAGCTGGATTTTCCCTTCCTGTCTCAGAAATTACACACAGCCCCTATCCCAGCACTTTGACAGTGTAAGTGGTCACCACACCTCTCCAGCAAATGCCCGGGGCTTAGCTGGTACCTGCAGATGGCTTTTGCCATGGTCTTTTCCATAGAATTATGGAATCACTAAGCTTGGGAAAGACCTCTACGATCATCGAGTCCAACCATGAACCCAGCACTGCCGAGCCCACCACTAACCCGTGTCCCTAAGCACCACACCCACGTGTAAATTCCCATTAATTGTCAGAGATGCACTGCAAGAGACTGGAAAAACTGGGCACAGACAGCAAAAGTGCATGGTTCTTTTATCCAGTTATTTCTGTTGCTGTGGGTGTGTTATAGCCTGGATCCACGCTGGACCTGTTTCCTTTAATCCCATTAATTCGTGGTCTCAGCTGCTTTGTCTGCAAGTGAGTCTCAACTGCCCCATTAAGGGAGTGTGTTAAATGGGATGAATTAGCCAGCTTTTTACACAGCTTGTCACCTGCTTTGTCCTGCCTGGCAGCTCATGGAGGTCTCTTCCTCCTGCCAGCCACTTCTTCCAATCCGTCTTAGCCACTGGCTGTGGACGGTGAGGACCGGGCTGGATGTGAGCACCAGCTGCTCCACACCACCAGTACTTTGGTGGCAGACGCCATCTCTTTGAGTTTCCTCCCCTCTCTCCGTGCTCCAGACCTTCTCCCCGAGCCAGGTCATCGCGGCGTGTCCCGCAGGAGACAGATTCTGGAGGATTTTTGAGCTCAGCTGTGCAGAAACGGACTGCTCCGTGTTTGAGAGAAGGAGAAGTGAGCACCTTTGGTGGGAGGTTGAAAGCCCCGTGCTAAGATCAGTGGGAGAGTTGAAGAAATTTTGCTGGAAAGCACAAAATGGGTATTTCCTGCTGGATTCTGTAAGACACAGCAGCTCTCCCCAGCTCTCCCTGCAGATGCTGCTGGTGGACACCGGGAGAGAGCTGGAGACCACATGCTCTCAGGATGTGCATCCTCTCAAAAAGCTCTCTGCCCTTTTGGAGCTTTATTTTGGAAGAACTTGTTTCTTTTTGAAATCCCCTGCCAGCCTGCCTCATTTCAATGCTTTAGAGAGGAGTCAGCCCTTCAAAAGAAATCAAATTTTAAACGAGAATTGATGTTTCATTTTGAAACTATTACGCTCCATGGGGTGCAAATTGAAGCCATGTGGTCCAGATGGGATGTTTTTCCTTGGGGATCACACGGCAATCATGTGAGGAGGCTTTTTGCTTGGTGCCTCCCTGTTGAATCTCATCTTTCCCAACCTTTCCCGGGGGTCTCCGATCCCCTGACCTGGCTGATCTACCTGTGAGGGCACAGGATGGAAAAAAGCAGCAGCTGTGACTGATGGAGAAGGTGGGGATGCTGCCTGAGCATCTCCAAGGAGCGCTGAAGTCTCCCAGCTCTGTCAGCGATGGAGATGGAGGCTGACTCTGCTCCAGAGCACCCTCTCCACTGCTGTTTGTGTCACCCTGTGCAGGACCTGCAGCTGATTACCCTGACCCTACCTGGATCCGTGCCCTGGCTGCTGACAGCCTCCATGGGCGGGTGCTTGTTGTCACTCAGCCTCCAGGTGTAAATACATCCCAGGGAGGCTTTGACTCCGCATTTGTTTTGAATCCAAACGTGCCAGTCCATCAGGGAAAGCTCTTTGGCGTGTTGATGGTTTGCTGCAAAGCAAAATGTCCCAGATCGGCAGTTCCACGTGAAATTTCTTCAGGTTCCGAATCGCTTTGGCTTTGAACTCGGTGTTACTGGGGAAGAAACCAAACAAACCTTTCAAACCTCCCAGTGGTGAAGTGAGAGCTTCTACCATGGAGAAAAATGATGTGTATGGTCAGACTTGGGATAGTTTGAGGTCCTTCCTCATTTCCTACCGCTCCCCAACACTCAGAGGATCTTTTCCCTTTGGATCCAGCACCGTCTGGCACCCGGGGCTGGGATGGAATCACACAGGATATGTGAGCTCTGCCGGACCCCACGGAGCTGCAGGACCTTGTGCTGGTGGCAGAGGTGGGGTGGTTCCTACACGGGAGCTGCTTTGAGCTTTTCTGTGATTTTTTTTGTTCTTGTTGAGCTGGCACAAAAACATGCCTTGAAAATCATCCTTTTGCTGGCAGCTGAGCTTGGATTGAGTTTTTTCAATGATAATCAGGAGATAAAGGACCATGCTGGGGATGTCCCTGGGAGCCTCTGTCCGCATTCCTGTTCCCTGACCGGTTCTGTGTGAGTCCTGTGACACTCGAGGTCCCAAGACCAGGGCAGCAGGAGGTTTCGTGCTGGCTGCACCCAGGGGCGTTGTCTTGAAGGCATCCGGTGCTGAAGCATGAGGCAGCACCTGAATCAGCCTGGGGAGGTCGTGGCAGCGAGCCCCGGGAGCCGAGAGCTCTCAGGTGTCACTGGGAGTGCCACGGCCACCACCTCTTGATCTGCTTCCAAGCAGCCACAGGCGGGAGGCAGAAAACAAATACGGGTGCTTTGGGGGCATCTCAGGTGCTTTGGGAAGGTTTGCCTCTGTCTTTCTGCAGCCCTGAAGGGCAGCAGAGCAGGCAGAGCACCCCGGCAGGGTGGCTTGAGGCCACCTCCAGCTCTGGCAGGCTCTAGCCCGAAGCCTCCTGGCTGTGTTGGGTGGTGTTCCCCAGCCTGGGCAGCCCGGAAGCACTCAGCTCCCCTCCGTCCTTTGCATCTCTGCCTCACAGCCTGGCAGAAGTGAGGTTTCCCAGAGATGGGGTCGAGCAGGGGAAATAATCTCTGGGAGGAAGCCTCGGGCAGGTTGGGCATGGCTCTGTAAATGGGCTCTCTGCCAGTTCCCACTGATGGTCTCACCTTCCTCCGGTCTGCGTCCACAGGTATCCAGCAGCTGCACGAGCAGCCCTGGGGTGGGGAGAAGGAGGGGGAGGCTCCTGGCTCGCCCCTTCCACACTGATTTCTTGCCTTCTCGCTTGCAGCTACAGCTCCAAAGGTTGGCAACTGCGTGGATCAGCCCGGAGCCCCAGGAGGGGACAGATGGATGGAGCTGCAGGGTGACAGGGAGCTGTTTCCTGAGGGGGAGCTGCTGCTCCAGGTATGGTGCTGTGGCTTCCTCGTTTGGGGTCTCCCCGAGCAGCTCTGGAGCTCTGGTCCCGTCTGTGGAGCGAGAGGAGACCCTGCCTTGCCCAGAAGTGCTGTGCTGTGATTCCTGCAGGCACTGAATTCCTAGGCACACAGACCAGTGACACTGCCTGGCTGGGATGGGTCCAGATCCCCATTCCCACCATTCCCTCTCATCCCCACTGCAGTGTGCTGCCCCTTTGATTCTTACAGCTCGTGGACACAAGCTCCATCCCAGCCAAGAGGTTCAGGGATACCATATGGTGGTGTAGGCATTGATCCCTGGGTAGTTTCCAAGGTGCTGGGTTGGTTCCTTGTCTTTAGCAAAGGCCAAGAGGAGAATGTTGAGAGCTGTGGGACAAAACATCCTGCAGGAGCTCCTTGCCCTGCCTGGGGCATTGCGTGAGCTCCAGAGGGATGAGTTCACAGCCTGCCGGGGATGGGAAAAGCCCAGCTCCAGGTTGCAGGTTGTGGGGGAGAAAAGAAGGGCAGATGGATGTTGGAAAACAGGGGTGGGCAAAACCGGGGGGAAGCGGGAGCTTCGCTTCGTAGAAAGGGCAGCGTGTGTCTCATGAGACAGCTGTCAGCGAAGCTCAGAGCACGAGGACAGGGTGAACCAGCCTCCCACAGCGCTGCTGGTTGGGGCTGCCATTTATAAATGTGAGCTGGAAGGGCCTGGCGTAGAAAGGTCGCACGGAAAGGCTGATGGCTAAACAAGCATCCAGGCATGCCGGCTTCGGAACGTGCTGCTCCCGCTCCCTGGGGCTGCAGGGCGAGTCTGTGCAGGAGCTTCAGTCGTTCGTGTTCCTGGCATCTCCTGTGCCTGGGCTTTCACAGAATCCCACAATGGTTTGGGTTGGAAGGGACCTCAAAGCTCATCTTGTGATGAGCTGCCATGGGCAGGGACACCTTCCACTGTCCCAGGCTGCTCCAAGCCCCAGTGTCCAGCCTGGCCTGGGACACTGCCAGGGATCCAGGGGCAGCCACAGCTGCTCTGGGCACCCTGTGCCAGGGCCTCCCCACCCTCCCAGGGAACAAGTCCTGCCCAATATCCCACCTAACCCTGCCCTCTGGCAGCATGAAGCCCCCTTGTCCCATCCCTCCATGCCCTCTCCAGCTCCCTTGTAGGCTTTCTGAGCCTTCAGTCCTCTTCTCCCACCTCTCCAGACACCAGCAGATGGATGCTTGGCTCTCCTTAAGCCCGACTTTGGTCATGTCAGCCCTGTTCCTGCAGAGCTGTGTGGGCAGCAGGCCCCCAGCAGGAGCCTCCGTGTGGGGTTTTGGCAAGGCAGTGACTCCTGGGAGCTCGGTGTGACTTTTGGCAGTGACTCCGGGACCACACGAGGTTCCCCACGCGGGGCTCGGTCCCAGCTGTCTGCGGGCGTGCCGGGCACGGAGGAGCAGCTGGATGGCCAGGAGGGAGCCCGTGGCTGCCCCAGCCCCAGCATGGAGCTGCTCCTGAGCACTCCCCGGGGCTTTGGGCTCGCACCACGTGATGGCAATTTGCTGAGCCACCAGAGCATTGGCAGGCCCGGGTGACTGAAGGCATCTGGAGAGCTTATGAGGTGTTAGTGTGACAGAAATCCCCCAGCTGAGCTGCCTGGTGGCTTTTTTTTTTTTTTTTTTTCTCCCCCAAAAGATCGTTTTAATCAGATATTGTGATTTGCAGAAAACTCTGACTCGGGGTCCCTCAGGGGCTGCACACAAAGGGAAGGGCCTGGTCCCTCAGCAAGCTGGATCTGTACACTAGGTTTCCATTTAGGGTGTTCTTTTCCTAATTTCTCTCCTTCTACTCACTGATAAATACAGCATATTACACTCAAGAGCGGGGGGCAAGAGTTACTGTCTAGTGCAGTGCTTTGCTTTTGGGGTAAATCAGCCTGAAATGGTCACCAGAATCACAGAATATCCCGAGCTGGAAGGGACCCACCAGGATCATCGTGTCCAAAGCAGAGCCCCGGAAGAGTGTAGCTAATCCCAGCTGGAGAGGAGGAAACCAACTCCAGGTCCTCCATGAAGCCTCTCCTTATCTGGTCCCTCCTGATGCAGGAGCTGCCCTGCAGTGCAAGGGGCGTCCATGAGGGGTTTGGAGAAAGCGATCGGTCCAGCTTGGATCGCTGCTCGTGCTGGGAACAAAAAACTCCACAGAACTGAGTCTTGCACGGTTACCAGGTGCTGTCCTTCTCTGTGGGGCTCCTTGCTGAGGAGGAAGGTCCCTTCCTGTCCCTGAACGCTGAAGAAACAGCTGGGGGATTTCGTCTTCCAGCAGCTGGATCGAAGCTGGGGAGAGTAACTCTGGGCTGAACTTGTGCTTTCAGGCACTCAATGGATTTGTCATCGCCGTGACTGGAGACGGCTACATCTTCTACATCTCCCCTACTGTGCAGGACTACCTGGGCTTCCACCAGGTGAGCACCGTGTTTTCCTGGCTGCAGGTGGGTGCGGTCCTGGTCTGGGAAAGAGGTGCAGATGGGGAGCAAAGCTTCCCAAAGGGCAGCAGCTCCTGTGGCTGGGGAAGGAGCTGGAGTCTCAGCATTTCCCATTAAGGACTGAGGGCCAGAGGCAGTGTGAAACATTTGTGGAAGGGCTGGAGAGCACCAGGAGAACCTCAGCCTAGACAGTGTGGGGAAGAGGCTGGAAAGCTCTGCTTGGCTGTGGTGAGGCAGTGCTGGGGAAGCAGGCAGTCCTGAGCAGCCAGGGTTACCTGGACGTCGCTGTTTCTACTGCTTCTAGAAAGCTCTGAGCCATCCCCAAGATGTCCCCTGGCAGATCCCTTTTCCTCCTTGCTGATCCATCCCTGAAAAAGCAGCCACTCCTGGTCCTCGCTCTCCACACAGCACAGGAGTCCTGCGGCGTTTGCCTCTTCTTCACACTCGATCCCTGCACTTTTAGTGCCCAGGAAGGGAAACCTCCTGCCATGTCCTCTCCTCCAGACACCTCTGCCAGGCTGTCCAGGAGCAGACACTGTGTCCCTTGTGTCATTCCAGTCGGATCTCATCTACCAGAGCGTGTACGAGCTGATCCATGCGGACGACAGGGCCGCCTTCCGCTGCCAGCTGCACGGGAGCCCGCTGCCCGCCGCCGACAGTGAGTGCCGGGGTAATCAGCTCTGAGCCGTGAGCTCAGGGTGTGCAGCACAGCTTGGAAAGCTTCCCTTTCCCTTTGGTTTTCCAGCCTTTCCCACCGAGCAGCCGCTGCTGGCCGGACGCAGCGCCACATCCAGCCCCCAGCACCTCCACGCTGAGAAGCAATCCTTCGTGGAGAGGAGCTTCACCTGCCGCTTCCGCTGCCTGCTGGATAACTCCTCGGGATTCCTGGTAATGCTGGGACACCCCTTCGCTCCCCCAGAGCCACCTGTGTCCCCTAGGGATGGGAGCACAGCCGGTTCCCACCGCCCTGTTTGCTTCACGCCCGCGTTTTTCTAATCCTCTGTAAGGCCTTGAATTTCCGTGGGCGCCTGAAGTTCCTTCTTGGGCAGCACAAGTCAGCAGCAGACAAGTCCCCGGTTGCTCTCTTTGCCATTGCAACACTCCTCCAGCCTCTGTCCATCCTGGAGCTCCGGACCAAGACGGTGATCTTCCAGACAAAGCACAAGCTGGACTTCACTCCCATGGCCTGTGATTCCCGGTAAGGCATCTCTCACTTTCCCTATGGCAAAATCCCTGGTGCTGGACAGAAAACTAGGCCTGGTGGGGACAAGGAACACCTGACCCAGCTCCCAGGGCCTGATGCTTTTGTCCCCCTGCTGCAGGGCCCCAGTAACACGGGCAGCAGGGTAACAGGGCACTTCTTGTCTGCTGTGGTTTCAGGGCTTTTGTGGAACAGGGGATGCAGCTCAGCCTGGGGGGGAGAGTTGCACCACCCAGGGTGGGAGTCTGGCCGGTGGGGCAAGCGTGGGGCACGCGTCCCTGGTGTCACTGCGTTCCTGTGCTGTTCCCAGGGGGAAGGTTGTCCTGGGATACACGGAGATGGAGCTGTGCAGGAGGGGGTCCGGATACCAGTTTGTGCACGCAGCCGACATGATGCACTGCGCAGAGCACCACGTGAGGAGTGAGTGCCGGGGGGCTGCTGGGGGCTGTTTGTGGGGTCCCTCGAGGCTCTGGCCTGGCTGTACTATTGCTCCTTGGTGCTGTGTGTCCCGGGGCTTGAGTAGCTGTGATAAAGGCTCTTCCTCCTGGATGAGCTCGGGGAGCTGGCAGAGTGACAGCATCCTGCATCTCCCGCCCCCGGAGCACGGGCACGAGGTGACGCTCAACCTCGTGGCATCTCGCACGTGTCATTTGTCTGCCTCCGTGGAGGAACTCTGTCTGTGCCAGCTCTCTTGTGTCCCTGCCCCAGTGATGAAGACGGGGGAGAGCGGGCTGACGGTGTTCCGGCTGCTGACCAAGCGGGGCGGCTGGGTGTGGGTGCAGGCCAACGCACGGCTGGTGTACAAAGGGGACAGGCCCGACTGCATCATCGCCCGCCAGCGAGCCCTGTCGTGAGTGTCGCTGGCCCTCTTCACCTGCTCTGGGCACGGGGGGCTGCCCGAGGCACGTGGAGGCCGTGAGGGTGGAGGGGAAGGGTAGGTGGGGTCGGCACTTTGCAGCGTTTGTCCTCCTGCAGTGTGAGTGAAACGGCTCTGAGGAGGTGGTTGTGGACATGCTCCTGCCTGGGAGCAGCAGCCCTTCCCTGAGCCATGCAGATCTCCCCGTGGGCTCCCCAGAGCCCCCTTGTAGCCAGCCCAGTCCAGCCCCCTTTTCCTCTAGAGAAGCCAGGGCAAGGCTGTGAGTTTCCCCCGTGCTGTCAGAAGGGTGATTTTGCCTGGCCTGGTGGAGCTGCTCATGCTGTTTCCATCGCTTTTTCCCTCCACACCAAAGGAATGAAGAAGGAGAGGAGCATCTCCGGAAGAGAAACCTGCAGCTGCCTTTCAGCTTTGCCACAGGGGAAGCAGTGTTGTACGGGAATGACCTTCCTGGGTTCTTGGACTCATTCCAAGCCAAGGAGGAGCTGCAGACACGAGCAAACGCCAACTCGGAGCAGCGCTTAGTAGACCCCAACTCTCTGCTCGGGGCCATGATGAAGCAGGATGCGTCCATATACAGTTCCCACGCTGATAACGTGCCTCAGTTCTCCTTGCCAGGTTTGATCCCTGAGCCCGACGAGCTGAGCCAGGACGAGGATGTCGGCAGTGCCAAGGAGGACAGCGACTCCCTCCTGGTGGTGATCGAAGCCCTCTTTGAGAAGAGCGAGGCAGATGGAAACGTCTGCCAGAGCCTCGGCGTGGACAACGCCGAGCTGCAGCAGTGGGAGGAGGCTCTGCTCAGCTTGGGGGCAGAGGAGGAGCCGCCAGCTCGGGGGCTTGGCGAGAGGCCGGGCACCAAGGTGACATCCTGCATGGAGCAGGCGCTCCTCAGGGAGGGTGCTGGGAAGAGCCTGGACTTCCCACGCTGCCATGAGGAAAACAGTGCTGTGGCTCACTTCCAGCGCTGCTGGGCAGCTGATCCAGCGTTCCCAGCACAGCCCCGGGCGCCGGGCACGCGGGGAGGCCGAGGGGCTGTGGGCTCTGTAGTCTCCGTCCCCTCCGAGGGCAGCTCTGCCCAGCCGGAGCAGCAGGTCCCGTTTAGCCCAGCGGGGCCGGCGGCAGGGACTGTGCTGGGTGTCCCGGTCTCCAGCAGAAAATCCCCTGCAGCACTGCAGCTGGCAAACCAAGCGTTTCAGGCAGGAGTTACCCGCTCTGCTCCCCTAGGTACCACTGTTCCTCCTGCTCCCAGCCAGCCAGGGTGCCAGCTGCTGGGCTCGAGCTGCCCACCCATGCTGCACTCCAGCACCTTGGTGACTCTGTGGCACGACGTCCCCCTCCAGGCACACCCAGCCAGCTGCCCGTCGGAGGCTTGGATGGCCGCAGCTCCGAAACAGCTGGAAGCTGCGGGAACGCAGGCGGGGTCCCAAACTCTGCCGGCCGGCAGCCCTGAGAGCCCGCCGGGGGCCGGCCTCTGGTTGCCACCCCCGTCCCGCTCTGTTCCTTGCCCTGCCCAGGGCTTGCCTGGGCCCTTGTTCTGCGGGGACGGGAACCTCTGTGATGTCGTCCCGGCACCAGTGTCGGCTCCCTTAGGGGCCGGCCAGCTGCCAGGGCACGGCGGCTTCCCCCAGCAGCCCCTGGCAGCCCGCCTGGAGCCCAGCTTTTCCTGGGAAGGGGAGCAGGCGGTGCTGCGAGAGGACAAGTGGTTCTCCCAGCTGTGGCTCCCGCAGGCCGGGGCAGCCCCTGAGAGGAGCCGCGGGGCAGGGCCGGTGCACCCCAGCGGGCTCCTGCCGGGCTCCAGCGCGGATCCCAGCGCCCACCAGATGGACTGCATTGTGCTGCCCGAGTGCCAGTATGGAAACAGCCTTTTTAGGCACGAGAGCAGCTTCCTGAGGGATGCTTCTAAAGCGCCCCTTCCCCAGCAGCCGGGCGCTTTGCCTTGCCCCGCTGAGAACCACCCTGGAGCGCCCCGCCCCTCCCCGGGCTCGGTTCCGAGGTGCTCAGCGGCTCTCCCCGTGAAGGTGGGTGCAGGGGCACCCCTGTGCTCCGGGCAGGGCCCTGGCTGCCCCTCAGTTCCCTGCTCAGCTGGGCAGCCCCTCTGCGCCTGTGAGATCCAGCTCAAGGTGAGGTGCGAGGGCTGCAGGACCTGAGGGGTGCCCTGCGGAGGGAGCGAGGGGTCTGCCAGGGATGCAGCCACATCTTTGTGGGCAGCCTGGTTTGGAGCTCACTGTGAACCAGGAGCCCTGTCTTGGAAAGCCACCGGCAGCTGTGAGCTCTTCTCATACCTGCCAGTGGTGCCCTGTGCTCCCTGGTCCCTCAGGGTTTTGTCTTCCAGTGCCGTCAGGCGGTCTGAGATGAAGCGGTTTGGACTTTTTGCTCCGTGAGAAGCCTTTCAGGGAGCTGCAGCTGTGCCACTGGGGAGGCTCGTGGGCCCTTGGGCTCCGAGGAAGGACGCTGCTTGCTGGCACACCCGTGTGCTTGGGGCAGCCTCTTGCAGGTGGAGCTGCTGCCTCGCAGGCACCCAGCTGTTTCTCAGCAAAGCAGTGTGGTCTCCTCAGCTCCTGTGTGTGGACCACCCTTGTCCTGTTGCTGTTTGGTCCCCTGCATCATCTCTGCCTGCCTGAGCCTCTCTCCCTGCTGTGCTCTCCACCTCCTCCAGAGACCACCCAAACCCCTTGGAAAAGGTGTTACCAGGCACTTTGAGAAGCTCAGCAGCACTGAAGGGTCTCGGTGGGAGGTGGAGTTGGTGAGAGTGGAGGCACCTCAGGGGTTTGGGCTCTCCAGCAGCCTTTCTGGGGAATTTGGGAGAGGCGGGTACCAGGTGGTTGTGACCTTTCTGGGATGCAGGGTGGGGAAAGCCCAGCCAGCCTCCCCTTGGGTTTGTCACTGGCTTGTCCTTGCCTCCCTCTCCTGTGCTCCGCAGTGCCCTGGGATGGAGGAGCAGTGGGGGTTGCCCCTGTGCTTTTGCCAAAGCAGTGAGAAGGAAAGGCAGGGAGGGGTGCAGTGACCACTGGCTGCCTCTCCACTTCAGGCCCACTTGGTGCCCCTCAAACCATTGTCCTGCGGCCCAACCACTTTGTTGAATTCTCTTTCTTTTCTATATTTGTAACCTAAGGTGTGAATGAATTGTTTTTTCCCCACCGTGGAGCAAAGTCTTGCAGATCCATCAGGGAAACCCACAAAAAAAGCAATGATTGGGGAGGGTGGTGTTGGTTTGAGACCACGCTGGCTTGCAACATTGGGTCAGAGAGATCAGAGTGCTTGGGGACATTCACCTCATCCACCCCCTGAGCATCACATCTGCCTCACACACCAGTGTTAAGCATTTACCAAGCAAATTAAATCGGGTAATTAGTGCAGGGCCAGCAGCAAGCCCACATGTCCTGGAGTGGCCTCATCTCCGTGGGTCTCTTCCTTCGTGCCCAGCTTTGCCTCGGCTGATGGGGCCTGGGAAAGATCAAGCTCCTGTCTGCAGGCTGGGAGTAGAGCGATGCTGAAACGTGATGGACCGCTCCAGAGTGGCCTGGAGGAGCACCTAGGACAGGGCAAGGGGTTGACTGCCCGTGATCCGGATCCAAAAAGCAGCAGGATGGACTCTGCTCACCAGCCTCTGCTGTGCTGGTGGGGCTGGGGCGTGCCAGGGTCTCCCAGTCCTGCAAGAGATGGGCTTTGGGGTGGGGTCTCTGCTGCTCGGGGCCATGATAGACCCCCCTGTGCTCTGTCACTGGTGTCTGGTCTCTGTGTACCTCGTGGCTGTGCAGATAAAGTCTGTTCTGGTGGCAGCGTCTCATTTTCCGCTCCGTGATTTCTTTGTGCTGCTGGTGGCAGCCGGAAGGTGCTGAGGAGGAAAGAGCTGTCCGCAGCCTCACCCCCGTGTTTGGCTGTCTATTAAAAGGCGATTTACTTTGTACGCTGCTGATGTTTGTTCTGACCCGAAACCGCGTCTCTCCATTTCCTCCTTGACCGAGCAAGCGCTGGGAAAAGCCCGGCCCTGGTGCCGGGTGTGTGACACCCCTGTTGTAGATGTCCCCAGCAGCAGAGGTGTGACAGTGTCCCCCCTTTGCACCCCCAGCCTGCCCTGTGGGGCTGTGGGACTCACAGCCAGGGTTACACTCTGACACTGACACACGTGGTTGTTAAGATCCGACTACTAAAAATTATCAGAGAGACGCCTCTGCCCGAAACAAGGGGTAAGCGACGCCATACGCCAGTGTCGATACCACGGATTTTTATTTAACGGTAAACGTGAGGGGGAGAGAGGCAAAAGATGGGAGGGCGGAGAGAAAGTGACACAGAAACAGACTAAGCAGGAGAAAAAATACCAATACTCTGTAGATTTCAGTGCTGTTCAGTCGGTCCTCTTCGAGTCCCCTCGGTGTCTTGCCGAGGTGGCGATTGCAGACTACACGCACCGAGCGGAGAAAGAAAAGAGTCCAACAAACCCCGCGTCCATGTTGTGCTGAGGCTACGTGGGAACATCCCCTGTACCTCGCCCGGGGCGGGGAGCTTCACACCGGGTAATGTGTGGGTCACGGGACACCTGGGGAGCCTTGACGCCTTCGGAGGTGCTGCAGCTGTCTCCCAGTGAGCGTGGCTGAGTTAATTACGGCCCATCGGTCGAGAAGGGTACCTCAGTCTCAGGTGCGACCGCCCCCGTACTTCGGAACGGAGTCTTCACAGCTGAGCCATTACGCGAGGGAGGGCATTGGCGTGATAAAGACTTACCCCACATGGCAGGATTCGCCTCTTATCAGCCTCCTCCCTTATCTGCAGACCCGGTTTGCAGCGTCCGCACCTGGGAGCCGCTCCGTGCAGCGCCAGCAAAGCACCAGGTGGATTGTTTGAGCCATTAGCACCCGTGGTCCAGTCCCCACCTCTCTCTCCATCAGTCCCTCCGTATCCCCACCCACCCATTATCCCACCCACACCCCACCTGCACGCCCCAAA
>VXAZ01006386.1:131150-182270 GCA_013399875.1 Gymnorhina tibicen
CCCGGAATTTCGTTTCCCCTTCCCCGCGAATATTTTGTCCTTTACCTGCCCTAGAATTGAATCCCTTGCCCCCCCTCCCCCCAGATTTCTGGTTCCTTTCCCCCAGAATCGCTTTTCCCCCTCTTTCTAACCCACATTTCCTCGCTGTGCCGTCTCCAGCTGCCGGGCTCGGGGGGACCTGGAGAGATGAAGTTGATTTTGTTTGTGGGTTCCGCCGGAGTAGAAAATCCCGGTTTGTGGGGGAGGGTCGAGGCAGAGCCTCGCGCTGCCCGGTTGGGAAGTTTCCCCGTGGAAGTGACTTTTTTCCCCCCCTCTGCTGTGATAGACTCGGTGGGCTGGCAGCGAGCGGTAATTCCCTGTGATGTGCTTGCAGTTTATTCGGGAGCCTCGCGGTTTTGGGAGCCGTTCCGCCGCGCTGTAATTGCGATTAAGAGGAGCCCTCGGGAGGGGCACTGAGGCATCCCTGGATTTTCCTGGTGGAGTAGCAGCGGCTCGAAACTGCTGAGTTTTCAGGTCACAGCAACACCGCGATTTCTCATTGAATATATTCAATGCTTCCTTTTTTTTTTTTTTTTTTTTTTTCCGTTTTTCCACTCTGTTTTAGCCCCGCTTAAAGGACGTGGCAGGGAAGGAGGAAAGCCTCATCCTTTTCAGATGCAAATAGCGATTGCAGACGGAGCTGAGCGGCTCCTGGTGCTTTAAAACAAAATAACAATTAAAAAATAATCCTTAAATGGAGCTCTGGGCAAGCTCGTCAACAAAACAATTCATTTTAAGCGACTTTATTTATTTATTTATTTATCGTCCCTGCTTGGGCAGTCCCTGAGAGAAGATCGAGGGAAAGCAAGGACAGAATCCGGGATGTGCTGCCATGGATTGCGATGAGAAACAGCTGGAGCAGGTCTCAGGTGCTGCCCGTGATCGCTGACAGCAATTCACCCAGCAGGTTCATGCCAGCCCGTCCCCCCCGGACAGAATAAATAAATAATTATTGATTTATTAATTATTAATCGTTTTTAATGTTATTTCAGCATCTCGGTTTAGGCGTAGCTGGTGCGTGGGGAAGTTTGTATGGGCTTAAAGGTCTTTCGTTTTTACAAAGATGCGTTTGTCCTCGGGACATGAGCGTTTTTATACTTCTTAGAGCCCGAAGTGAAGCTGTCCCTGCCGCCTCTCTGCCCGCCCGGGGGCACAGCTAAAGGCCTGCAGTTCGGTGACAGGAATGAGAGGATTTAAGGCTGCTCAGTGTTCTGCTGTTTAATCTTTGGAGTGGTTTAGGGATCACCGAGAGCTGTCTTCGCTAAGCAGGGTTATTTACCCGAACGAACCCTTCCCCGGGCTGATGTGCTGGCTCTGCTGCGGCTCTGCTGCCACCCCGGCGCCGGCTGGTGGCTTCCTGCAGGTCTTTGGGGGAGCAGAGGGACAGGAGCATCCTCTGTGTGTTTGCCTGCTGGTTCCACTCAGTATTTTCCCCCCAAATCGCTCCCGTGTAGCAGAGCAGGAAGCAGCTCAGTGCCGGGGGCTCGCCGAGCGAGTCCAGCAGCCCTGGGGGAGGAGGGATCTCGGCCAAGGTCTCCTCCTGATCCGTGGCGGGGTGGAAGAGGCTCCCTTTGTGATGGGGCAGCACCGCTGTCCTCTGTGAGGTTCCCAGGTGCCTTTCCCTTCCCGCCCCCGCCCGATTTTGCAATCCCGAGCTCGCACAAAGGCTTCCTTACCGTGACAGAGGTGAGCTTCGGAGGGGGAGCAGGATCTGGGCAGGGGTGGAGACCTTGGGAGAGGTGTCCTGCCAGGGAGCTGGACTCGTAAGGTCCAGCCCATGCCACATCCCATCCTGCTGGAGAAGCAGCACTGACCAGACCCCAGCACGCGGGCAGGGAGGACCAAGAGGAGCCGAGGTTGGCTTCCAAACTGAGGGTCCCATCCAAACACCAGTGCTGGTTGATTTAAAGGCTTGTACCTCCTCCTTCCCCACCCAGCTCGCTCCCTCTACAGCAGTCCTCCCAAACGTGAAATTTCTTTGCCCCTCTGGTGAACAAATATTTCTAACTCTCATTCACTGCTTTAACCTTCCTTCCTGCTCTGCCGGAGGCTCTTTCAGCACCCGGGGCTGGGTAGGGGTGGGACCGCGCTGCAGGGCACCTTGGTGTCCCCCAGCCCGCGTGCTGCCCGTGGTGGCACACAGCAGTGTCACACCAGCTGTGTGCCAGCAGCTTATCCCGCCGTGCCTGGCGGGGCTGCTCCCCTCTAATCCCTCCCTGTTCCTCCCCTCCGAGCCAGGGCCCAGCAAACTCGGCTGCCTGGGGAGGAGGGGTCCCCATCTCCGCTGCCTCCCTCACCCTCTGGAAAGGGGGAGAGAAGGAAGGATGCTCCAGGGGAGGGTTTGCTGCCTCGCTCTGCGTGAGGATTTCTTGTCGAGAAAAGAAGATGCCTCAAAGGCACCTTGTCGTGTGTGTGGCTGTCAGGTACCATCTGTGTAGCTTGGGCCACTCAGGCTCCTGGTGGGAGGTCAGCTGGCAGATGTCACAGCGGCCGGGGGCTCGCTTTGGAGAAGTGTCTCTGCAGTTTGTCCCTGCAGCGTGCTGGGAAGGTCACCCACGCCGTGCTCCCCGCCCCGCGGCGGGCCTGGCCCTTCTGCTGTGCGGGAGTAGCCCCTGCTGGGCACTCGATTGCCCCTGGGGGCCAGCTGGGTGTCCCCAGGGCGCCCTGTGCCTGTCACAGTGACTGGCCTGTGGGATTTCTCTTGATGCTCTGAACCAAGCCCAGGGTTTGTGAGCTGTCGGAAGAGCAGCAGGAAAAGGCCAGTCCGTGGTGCCAGGAGCTGCACGTTTGAACCCCGCAGCAATGGGCTAACCCTGTCCCGAAGTGGGAATCCTCAGAGATGCAGATGCATCCTGCCCGGCTCTCTGGGCCTGCCAGCAGCCTCTGGGCAGCTCAGGTGCTGGGAGGAGAGGAGGGGAAACACCCTGGCACATGTTGTGGCCTTAGAAACTTTTGGTTCCAGAGGGGCTTGCTGGCTGCACGGTCTGTGATTGTGGATCAGAGTTGTTTTGGGCTCCGTGTGGGTTTGAGCTCTGCATGGGGCTGTTTTACACGGGAGCTTAAGGCTGTGAATGCAAAGCTCAAGCAGTTTTTCTCTCCCATGTATCTTTAAAAGATAATGCTCCTGTGGATGCTGGGGGCTCGGGGATTTTCCCAGAGTCCTCTTAAAATCGTTGGTGGCTGCTGTAGGATCGATGTGGAGCCTCGGGGCTGAGCCTCACCCTTTGAACCGTGCTACGAATCCAGATTGTTGTTGCTGGAGCTGTGAGAATCCAGATTGTTGTTGCTGGAGCTGTGACGGCCCAGAAAGTGCCTGAGCCGCAGTCGGGTCAGGCTGGAAAAGTGCATTTGATTAGATAATTATTAAAGACTGCATAACTGTGCCCCTGAAACCTCTGCTCAGGGATGAGGTGGGGTGTGTGGGACTAACGCAGCTCGTGCCTGCCCTTGTCTGCCCTCCCTCCTCCAGAGCTGCTGGCCAAGCCCTGCAGAGAGCTGCAGCAGCAAAGCCTGAGGGCTGGCTTAAGGAAAACAAAGCCCGGTCCTGTGATCACTGTGCTCTCTTAATTGCCTGGGTAATGAGCTGAGCTCGGAGGAGCAATTTAAGCTGGAGAAGCCTTGTGGCTTCCCTCAGGTGGGCAGTTTTCCTGCTGCCCGCTCTCCTTGCCCGGTGCCCATCCCTGACTCCCAGGAGAGCAGCTGGTAGGAAGCTGGTGGAGCTCCCCGGGGTTCGCAGTGGGCTCCTGGGGGCTGCCTGCTGAGCTGTCCCAAGGCTCCTGCAAAGGGCAGCAGGGCTGGGAATAGACCCCAAGCTGAGGTTTTGGGCTGGCTGGGGTGACCCTTCCTGGCCTAGCGGAAGGTGTCCCTGCCCACAGCAGGGCAGTGGAACCAGACGGCGTTCGAGGTCCCTTCCCACCCAAACCATCCTGTGATGGACACTAAGGCTCCCGAGGGAGCAGCAGTGGGAGAGGGAGGGTTCAAACGGCTCCTGATGGCACAGGAGGAAGGAAAATCTGGCAGGTCCTTGTCATCTTTGTCCTTGTTTAAACTCCTGCACGTGCTTCTCCCTTTGGGACCCGAGTGACACAGCCGAAAGCCACGCGCAGGCGAGGCCCCCTCGCTTCTGAAAGCGCGATGAGATCTTTTAAGAGGCCATCCATTATTAACCACGAGCGTTCTTGGAAAGTGGGGGGATCCGCACCATTCAGGCAGGGATAAATAATTCATCTGTTTAATGAAATTTTTGCCAGCAGGGAGCTGTGGCAGGTACGAAGTTAAGTAAAACCGCAGTACCCGTTAGGAATTAACAAATGGGAAGTCAGGAAGTGTTTGCCAGTGGCTGGAAAATGGGCTTTGAACAGCGCCGATGAGAACCCCACTGATGGTTCAGCAAGGCAGGGAGAAGATGGCTCTGTGGCCTGGCGTCAGCAAATCTGTGCCCACTTCCCTCACCGTGTCCATGACGTTTTCTTAATTTCCAACATTTTCTCTCTTAGCAGCAACAAAATACAGGAAAAAGCAATTTTGAGGGGTTATTTGACATCAAGGGGGGTGCTCCGAGCAGCAGAGCCGCAGGTTCCACTGCCTGTGAGCATGAAGGGGCTGGAGAAGTGGATGGGAAAGGGAGATCTGGAGATCCACTCATGGGCATAGAGACTTCACCGTGAGGCAAGACCAGCTCTTCAGGGGGCTGGCAGAAATGAGGGAAAGAGAGAGGTGGATAAAGGAAAAATCAATCCTTCCCTTGCTGCTGGGGTGTTTTGGCAAAGAAGGCTCGCAGGGAGCACCGTTACCAAAATCCTCCTCTCTCCCCCTCTCCACGACCTGCTCAGACTGACGGTGGCCATGCAGGTGGCCCAGCCCTCTCCTGCAGCTCTTGAAGAGTCAGGAAGCAGTTTGGTTTCCTTCTCCTGCATCAACACCTGGAGCAGCTTTGGGATCGAGTTGTTTTGTTTTCCTCCTTCGCAGGAGTCAGTGGCTGACGTGAAACTCTGCTCCCACCGGGAGGTTTTGCCGTGTGGAGGGAAGGGGGCTGGGAGATATCCCCTCAAAAATGTTAATTCCTGCTCGGTGGTGCAGAGATTTCCCAGGTCTGCAAAGCCCTGGCAGGTTCAGGAGTTCACTGGCAAACCTGGTAGGCAGCGAGGTGTCCCTGCAGCACCACGTGGAACGGCTTCCCAGGCTGGGTGCCGGGGGAAGCACCTGGAGAGGGAGGGAGGAAACGCAGCCCTGGTGGCTCCTCCTGCTCTCCTGGTGACAGCACGGGGCCGGGCAGCAGAGAGCTGGTGAGCACCGTGCGTCCTGAGGGTGACCACGGGGCAGGGAGCATCCTCCTCCTGTGGGTAGGGAGCTTGTTCCCTGGAGACGGGAGGGATTTTCTTCCTCTCAGCTGAAAGGCTTCTTGTGGCCAAATAGCCTGCAGGGGCTGGCAGGAGCTGTTTCTCGGGAGGAAGAGCAGGAAAGCTGTGCCAGCCGTGCTGCTCTCAGGTGAGCAGCTTCTGTCTCCTCGCCTGTCTCCCTCCAGCAGCAGAGGTGATGCCAGAGGGAGAGAGCCCAGGAAAAGCCACTTCTCTCCTTTTTATTCCCCTCTCTGTCCCTGCAAGAGCCTGTCCGCAGCGATGCAAAGGCTGCACCTGGTCCTGCTGCCCTCGGTGAAGGCGAGTGCCGTGCTGGAAGCGTGTCCCACCTTTCCCGGTGCCGGGATGCGCGCAGCAGGGAGGACGTGGCGGTTCCCCGGCTCGTTCTGCTCCGTCAGCCTGATGTGCTGTGACAGTTCTGCTGAATTGCTGACCCCGGGGGCTGCACGGGGCTATTTATGGACAGACAAAGCCGGGGGACACCGGGCGGGACGCCAGCCTGGCGTGGCCGCGGCCGAGAACCCGTCATCTTTGGGGATCCTCGGGTGACTCGCGTGGAAAAGGCGCTGTTTGGTGAAGTTCATGGGGAAAGCTCCATGGGAACCCCGATTTATCCCTCACACCCTGGTGGCTGGATGCTGTTTGGTGGCAGACATCCCCATGGAGGACAGCGGGCCGTCCTCTGCTGTTAGCGTGTTTATTCTGGCCCCACAGCCCAGATGCTGGTAGCAAAGCCTATTGTTAGGCAGCGGCTGGGATCAAGATTTCCTTTTGCAGGGGCGACACCAAACCATTAAACCAGAGCCCCGAGCAGAGGGCAGCACCTTTAGCTGCTCTCCTGCCAGCCAGGTTTATTTTTATCTCTCACCTCCAGCGCAGCGGGCTGGCAGCTCGTGGAGGAGCACCGGAGACCCTTAATAATTCATAGCGCCTACATTTTGCTCCCAGCGAGCGGAAAAGCGAGTTGCTGGGAGGGCGCTGGCACAAACCTGCTCCATCCCCACCGCAGGGCCCTGCTCCCCTGCTGCTCTGCCTGGTGGCCTGTCCCTCTCCGAGGGTTTGTGCGGGCTCCAACCCGGACAGGGGACCCCAGGCGGTCCCTCGGGGCGGGGAGGAGTGAGGCCGCAGCAGCCCGTGCGTGTCCACCCCAGCTCGCTCGGGCCTGACCCACAGCCGTACGAACACGAGCTGTAACCTCGGTCCTGGTGTCAGCCCACCCCTGGCCCAGCAGCTCCTGCAGCAGCCTGGGCAGGCTGAGCTCGGGGAATTCCCCAGCGCTCCCGGAAGCGGCGGGATTGCTGCTGCATCGGGTGTTTCTCTCTAAATGTTAGAGCTGGGACACGCTTTGCCTTTGCTTATGGAGCAAAGTCCATCTTTGGGATGGATCTTTTGGGAACTTTGTCCCCAAAGCCTGGCTCTGGAGCACCCACATTTTGCAGCACCTGAGCTCCTTCAGGAGGGGCTCCATGCGGATGGAGGAGCTGAGTTTCAGCACGTGCTTTGGGACAGCACGGGGAGAGCGGAGCCTGTCACACAGCCCGGTTTTGTTCGCGTGCTGGCGGCTGTCGCCTTCTGACTCGCTGCCCGAGTGCTTCCAGGGTCCACTGGACGCTGCCGTCGCCTCTGAGCCCAGCAGCCCTGCGGCACACGCAGCCCCGGAGCTGGGCAAGGCAGATCCGAGAGAGCTTTTTCTCCTCCTGCACGCTGGCAGGCCGCAGTGGTGCTGCAGCTGGTGCCTCGTGCCTTTCCTCCCGGCTGCTTCACCAGCGGCCGAACGCCGTCCTCTGTCCTCGTGGTGCTGGCAAGAGGCTTCCCAGCTTCCCTGCGAGCTCCTCTGTGCTCCGGACAGGCCTGTCGTGCACGGGCGTGTTGGCATCTTACCCTTTAATTATCATCCACGCCAAAACATCCCCAGGATTTGTTCTCTTGGGGAGCACGGAGCAAAATTTACGGGCACGCCCTTCGGTTCGGCTGAGTGACGGGTTCCCTCACGCGCGTGGATTGTGCATCGACCGCTATCGGATATCTCGGGTGTCTGTGTCTGGACCCCGTGTTTTCCGTGTTGTTTTTCTCCCACTGCGAGCTGTGGCTTGCCTTAATTTGGTTGAGTAAACCCACTGTGTTGCTGAGCCGTGACGAGACATCGCTGACTGAGCCGTAGCCTTCAAAATGGCACGTTCCCGATCCTGGGATTTTGCTGCAGTGCCTCCTGTGCGGGGCAGGCTTCTGCTGCTGTTGGCCGGCACGTGCCCAGGCGGTCAGCGAGGCCGTGGTGTGGCCGCAAGGCCAGGGCAGTGCCTGCCCCCTGTCCTGGGCATTGCTGGGGCCACGCCCTGAACGCTGTGTCCAGTTTTGGCCCCTCACAACTAGAGGGGCTGGAGCGTGTCCGGGGAAGGGAACAGAGCTGGGGAAAGGTCTGGAGCACAAGTGTGATGAGGAACAGCTGGGAAAGGGGCTCAGCCTGGAGAAAAGGAGCCTCAGGGGAGACCTTCTGGCTCTGCCCTACTCCCTGACAGGAGGGGGCCGGGCTCTGCTTCTAGGGATCAAGGGACAGGACAAGTGGAAACGGCCTCAAGCTGTGCCAGGGCAGGTTCAGTTTGGGTATTGGGAAAAACTTCTTCACAAAAGAAGCCAGGCATTGGACCAGGCTGCCCAGGGCAGTGGGGGTTCAGTGTCCCTGGCAGTGTTCAGAAGACCTGTGGATGCGGCACTTGGGGACGTGGTTTGGTGGTGGGCTTGGCAGTGCCGGGGCAATAGCTGGGCTCAATCCTGGCATTTTTTTTCCAGCTCTAACAATTCCACAATCCTATGATTCTGATGCCTACCTGCTTTAAGGATCCCTAGCTTTAACTGCTTTTTACCTGTAGGTTGTTAAAAGTGAGGCAAAAAAAGGGGGAGGAGGGAGGGGGGAAAAGCCCCAAACCAAAGCAGTTGAGGGTGTTGGAGGGGGTGGAAAACATCCTGTTAAAATCAGCTTTTCTGAGGGGTGAAGCAAAGGGCTGTGACTGCGTGGTGGCTCCCCCTGCACTGTCCAGCTCTGCAGCGTTCCGGCCGCTGTGGCAGCGTGTTCCTGCAGCACTGATGTCCCTTCCCTTTCCTTGGCGCAGTTGCCCCGAAGAACCCCGGTGCCAAAGAAGCCCAGAGGGACGGGGACGGTGGCACCGGACAGGCTCCGGGCTCGGCAGCAGTTCCAGAGGGTGAGCTGCTCCTACAGGTTAGTGCTCCTCACAAACGCCTCCATGGGGTCTTCCCCTGGTCCCTCTTCCAGCTCCTTCGAGTTTTCCCCCAAAGCCAGGCTGTTCTGTCGCCGATAGCAGGTGATCTGTGATTTCATGCGGTGTAGCTCGCTGTGCTTCTCACCGGGCGGAGGTTTAGGACCTCCAAAGGTCCCTGGGGCAGAAACTGCGTTGCTTCTTCCCTGCTTTTCCCACTATTCCTGGAGAAAGTTGCCGTCTGTAAATAGTCCATACGTGAGGAACATCTGACTGGATTTCTGAGCGTGGAGATTGATCTCTTCTGCTTCTGCACCCTCGTGTGTAAGCGTGCCAGGGGCATAACGTGGGAACCAAGCTGAGCAAGGCGTTTGAGTGCAGTTCTCCAACTGATCCCGACTCGAGGATATTGTCCAAACGCTGGTGCAAACAGGGCAGAAAACGTGCTGGAAGTCTCCCCTGACTTCGAGGAGGCGATGTGTGACACCGAGCACACAGGCAGATGCTGATGGGCCGTGTCTGAGCCCTTAAACACAGGGCAGGTGCGTGTACCCCAGGAGCTCTGGTTTTCCCGAGCGGGCTCCTTTGGTGATCCAGCTGGCGATGCTGCAGCTGCTGTGGTTTATTCAGGAGGTCACCTTCTGTCCCCAAACTGTGCATGCAGAGTGGGAAGAGGTCAGGCTCCTGCAGCCCGAGGTCCTGCAAGGACGCAGGTCCTGGCAGCCGGGCACAGGCTGTGGCACCGTCCCCTGCCTGGCAGCTGGGCACAGGCTGTGGCACCGTCCCCTGCCTGCCTGGCTGCCCTCCAGCACGGGCTGAGCGTGCTGGGCAGCCCCAGGTCCCGTCCAAACGCTTGCTCAGCACCAAGTGTAATTACTGTCCTGCCTGAGAGCTGAGGAGCCCTGTGGCTGGTGAGAGGAGCGCTAAAGCCAGCCTGGTTAATAACCAAACAAAAAAAGGGGGTTTTTTAACATATATAACAAAACTGCTCAGCAGGGCTTGCTGGGGGTTGATGTCCTGCTCGTCAGCTCCTCCTCTAGCTGGGTACCATCCTTTTAGAGGTACCAAACTGGGTCTTAAAAGTTGGTTCAGCTCTCTCAGGGCTCATCTCATCTCTGTGACCCTGGAGGCGGCAGGAGCTCAGGATCTGCCTCCGTGCCCCCAAGGAGACATTCCTGCGTACTTATAAACGTACTTCCACCCGGTCTGTCACCTCTGACGGCCAGACTTCCTTCGTCTCTTGGGCCACTCTGATTCTTCCCCTCTCCTCCCGCTGAAGCTGCTCAAAGGGTTAAAGTGCATTTGGCAGCACTAATTAACCTCTGCAGCAGATTCCCACACACTGAGATCAACCCCAGCAAATAGAGAGAGCGTTTGTGCCCGGAATAAAGGGGAGGGGAGGGGGGAGAAACACTGACCTGGACAATGAAACAGGGGTTGGCAGCAACAATAGCTGGACTTGGCTGGGACTGCACGCCAGGCCCTAATTAATGCTGATGTCTGTACTTTATGGAGCGGGGGAAGCAGGCCAGGGCTGGCTACTGTGGCTTCCCTGCCAGGTTAGTGGTGCAGGATGGCTTGGGCCCTGAAAAGCCCTAGGGCCCATGCTGCAGGAGCCCTGCCTTCCAGAGGGGTGCTGCTTCCTGCTGCCAGGGTGTCCCCATGGGGATCTGTTGCCCTTAGGGAGGGGCGGCCGTGTGGTGGTGTCAGGGCAGAGACAGCTCTTCAGCTTCTGGGAAGATTAAACCAGTGATTTCCATGGGGTTCCACTGCCTTTGCTCTTAGGCAGCACCACGGGCTTGAAGGTGTCTGCTGGGTGAAAATCTCAGGATTTTCAGAGCTGGGAAACTGAGTCCCAGAGGGACGTCTGCCAGCTGGGCTCAGGGAACACTGCTGCGGGCCCGCTCTGAGCCCTGGCAGGGAGGTGACCAGGTCTCCAAAGCCCTGGGCTCTGTGCCACAGAGGCTTGCAGGGGCTGGTGCTGTGCCTGCAGCACTTAAGGATGCTTCCCTGGGCCCTGCCGGTGCCTGTTCTGCTGCTGGAGAGCAGGGGTGGAAAGCCAGGGCTCCTGGAAAAAAAGCCCAGCACTCCCCGACTGGCAGGGAAGCTCCTCTGCCCTTCTAGTCTTCTCCAGGTGTCAAGGACACTGTCAGCCAGCACCCTGGTCCCTCCTCCTGTGTCCTGTTCTGCCAGCTTTGGGGCTTTTAGCTCAGGGGAAACACCCAAATTACTTCCCAAATTCATTAAGCTGGTAGGAATGAGCCCCTCTCGAGGAAGACCGAGGCTCTGATCGGCTCAGCCCGGTGCTCCCTTGGATAATGACTTTGCAGTCCTGGAGCTTGGGGAGGGGGCGGGAGGGCCAGTGAACTGTGAAGTGTGGAAGTGTGTAACATTAAAAATGCAAGGGGAACTTCAGATTGGTGGCTGCCTTTGCTCTCCTCCGTGGGGAGGGTTTGGGGCTTCAAACCCACCCAGGCAAAGCAGCTTTGGGTGTTTATTTTGTGAAAGCCAGAGCGCAGCATTCAGGCCTAAGGGGTGTGGGGTGTGCACGAGCCAGGTGGTGCTCCGGAGGAAGTGATCTCGGAGGGAGTGATCTTAGAGGGATTCTCCAGCCTAAATCATTCTGTGATGTACTGGCTGGAAGGAAAAGGTGCTCTGGGGTCACCCCGGGGATTCTGTGGTTTTCCCCCAAGTGCGGGCACCAGGCTCAGCCTGAGTTCCCCACTGCTTTGGAAGGAATTGGCTTTTCAGAAATCCGATGGTTTTTGCTGTGGTTTCAAATCCAAACCCTCACGCTTCAGCTTTTGGCTTTTCCTTTTGCGCTGGTTAAGGCCCTTTCAACGCTGGCCACCTTGAGGAGGGAGCGGGCAGCGGAGACAAACCCTTCCTTGGCCTCGCTCCTTGCCCATGGACAGTCCGGGCACGCCATGGTCCTGCTCCAGGCCACTCCTCTGGCACCTGGGGTGGCCGCACACGGCCGCCAAGGCCCTCAAGGCTGTTGGAAAGGCTCGTTTCCACCAGAATGGGCCGGCTCCTGATGGTGCCCGCTTCCATCCTGCAAGCAGCTCAGAGGTTTTAGTCTGCTCCCTGCACAGGGTGAGGATACGTGTCCAAAGCTGAGTCCGAGTGAGTGCTCCCGGCACAGAAGCACAGTTTTCCTTCAGTCTGGGTTAGGACATCCTCGGGCAGCTGCATGGCAGAGCTGCGTGACCTCGGAGGGACCATCTGTGGTGGCTCAGCTGCCTGCTAGCCGGGCCAGCCGGGCTTCGGGTGGCCGGTGTCCGGCTGGAAGGGTGGCGTGAGCGCGGCCTGCACCGGCCAGTGTCCTCTCTCCCGCAGGCACTCAACGGCTTCGTGCTGGTGGTGACGTCGGAAGGGCTGATATTTTACTCCTCGCACACGATCCAGGACTATCTGGGATTCCATCAGGTCGGTGGGACTCCAACTTGCCGCAGAGAGTCCATTTTTCCTTGGTGGTGGAGAATAGCCCCACGTTCCCTGCAGGGAGGAGGCTCTCGGGGGGCTGTTTGGGGCTTTTCCTTGGTCTTGGGGATTTGGACCCCATATTTGGACCCCAGTGGTCACTGGTAGGCGACAAGGGACTTCACCAGCCCGTAGATGCTTTCCAGAAGCCACGTTGATGGGCCTTCATGGGGTTCGTGGCCGTGGTGAGATGTCTGGGGTTCCCTGCCCTGTTTGCCCTGGGCACCCACTCAAATCCTGGTAAATCCCACAAGGCTCCAGCACTTTGGGCACCCAGGTAACCTGGAAGGCACCGGATCAGATTGACAGGGAAGTGGGACTTGCCTGCAGTCCTTTGGCTGATGTGGTTTGGTGTCACCCACACACAGCTGGCTGTCCCCAACACCTGGGGTAGGTGAGAACTGTCCACCTGGGCACAAGTCCCAGGGTGTTGTTCTTTTGGGAATAGTGTAGGGATGGAGTGGCCTTGCTGCTGTTCTGTTCCGAAATCCGTGTTTTCATCTCATCTCTTAAGCCAGCACTAGGATTTTGAGTCATGGGGGTGTCACAGGGAAGCTCTATTGGCTCTTTAGGACTGGGGGGAGCAGGGCAGGCCCAATGTGGGCAAGGGGTCCTCGGAGCCAGATGTGCTGTCTGTTCCCACCAGCATCAGTTCTGGGGGAAAGCTTCCAACCTCTTTTAGCCAGGGACCCATTTGAGCACCAGGGAAACCGGGTAAGATGAAACCAGCTGGGGCTGTGACGGGCTGTTTTCGGGTGGGATGTGAGAACTGGCACCGGGGACAGGCTGCAGAGCTCACAGGTGGTGTCTCCCCTCCAGACAGATGTCATGCACCAGAGCGTCTTCGAGCTGATCCACACCGAGGACCAGCCGGAGTTCAGGCGCAACCTCCGCTGGGCCCTGGACCCGCCGCGCGCTCCTGAGGCTGAGCTGGCTCCAGGAGGTAAAGGCAGGCTGGCATCCCGGGCAGCACGAGGCGTGCAGCTCCCCAGGGACGCCTGCGCAGCGCGCACCCGCGTGGCTCGGGCCCTGGCTTCATCCAAATGCGGTGGTGGCTTTTCCCCAGTTTCTGTGGCTGGGCCCTGCAAACCGCTGCAGTGCCCAGTGCTGGGGGCCTCCAGCCCTCGCTGGGGTGAGTCCTTGCTTGATCCTCTCTCAGTCCTTCTCTTCCACAGCGGGGAAGAGTCTTGGTGCTTCTGCTGTCGCCTACAAGCCGGATCAGCTGCCCCCAGAAAACTCCTCCTTCCTGGAGAGGAGCTTTGTGTGCCGCTTTCGCTGCCTCCTGGATAATTCCTCCGGCTTCCTGGTGAGTACAGACACGGGTTTGGAGAAACCTGGGATAGTGGAAGGTGTCCCTGCCCATGGCAGGGGGATTGGAACGAGATGATCCTTAAGGTCCATTCCAAATCCAAACCACGCTGTGATTTGATGATTCTGTTTACACCAGCTCTGCAGGCAGACGTCTTGCTTTCCGTGCAGCTCTCCTCCTTCTCTTTCCTCTCCGTCTGCTTTTCTGCATGACACTGGGCTTTTCTTCCCTTCTCAGGCTTTAAACCTTCAAGGCAGGCTGAAATTCCTCCATGGGCAGAACAAAAGGTCTGCAGATGGCTCTGCCCTGCCCCCCCAGCTCGCTCTGTTCGCCATCTCCACACCCCTGCAGCCCCCGTCCATCCTGCAGATCCGAACCAAGAACATGATCTTCAGGACGAAGCACAAGCTGGACTTCACCCCTTTGGCGTGTGATCCCAAGTAAGCAGCAGAGCTTCCAGCGCTCCATTCCTGACATCCCTCCCCGGCCCTGCCTCTGAGCTGGGCGCGCTCTCTGTCTCTCACAGGGGGAAGATCGTCCTGGGCTACACCGAAGCAGAGCTGCGGATGTGTGGCACCGGGTACCAGTTTGTCCACGCCGCTGACACGCTGTACTGTGCCGAGAACCACGTCAGGAGTAAGAGTCCCCTCCCCGGTGGCTTGCGCTGAGGAGTGGGCTGGGGCCGGCGCGGCTGTGCCGAGCCCGGGGGCTCTTTCCCCGTGGGATGCTTTGCTGCGCTGCTCCTGTCGCCGCGGGGAGCTCGGGGTGGGGCGCGGTGAGGGGCGTTCGGCAGGGTGGATGCCCCCTGAGCGTGCCAGCCGTGCTCCCGCTGCTCCCAGCCGGGAAGGGCGGCGTGCCGCGGGGACAGCCCTCGTGCTTCCTCCCGGCAGTGATGAGGACGGGCGAGAGCGGGCTGACGGTGTTCCGGCTGCTGACCAAGGAGAACCGCTGGAAGTGGGTGCAGGCCAACGCGCGGCTCGTCTACAAGAACGGCAAGCCCGAGTACATCGTGGTCACGCAGAGACCCCTCGTGTACGTGCCGGGGCTGGGATGGGCACAGCCTGGCTTCTTCTGTGACGTCCTGAGCAGGGCAGGATGTCGGATTTGTCGTTGCTGCTTGGTATCCCAAGCCACATCCCCGACTGCAAGGCCACCCCACAAGTGCGGGGTGATGCTCGGCTGTGCTGCAGATGGGTGTTGTGTGTGTGCATCTGTGTGTGAATGCATGCTGGCTGTAGCAAAGGGGCCGTGGCTCACGGGGATCACGGCTGCCCACATCAGAAGCGCTTTGTGGGGTGGGTTTGTGCACGTGTCAGCCACGGTGTCCTCTTCCTGCCCTGCAGAGATGAAGAAGGAGGAGAGCACCTTCGGACGCGGTCCATGCATCTTCCCTTTACCTTCACCACAGGAGAGGCGCTCCTGTACCAAAGCGCTCACCCTCTCCCAGGCTTCCCCGACCCTTTCGAGGGCAAAGGGAAGCCCAGCAGGTGCAAGAAGCCTTCCTGCAGCCGGGGAGGGCGCTCCCAGAAGAACGGCACTGACCCCAGGTCCCTGCTGGGCGCTGCGATGCGGCAGGACAAGGCGCTGTTTGCCTCCCACCCGGCTCCCGCTCCCAGCCCTCCCTTCGGCAGCACTTCCCACCTCGCGGCTGTGTCCTTGCCAGGTGCGGGAGGGGATGCCTGGAGTGTGGGCACTGCTCCAGTTTCCTCCAGGGGGAACAGCCTCAAAGAGAAGCTGCAGGAGGACCCTCTCTTGGCCACCCTGGACTCGCTCTCAATCAAGAGTTACGAGAGCTTTTCCAACAACGAGCTCTTCAGTGCTCTGGAGGGCCTAGGCTTGAACGCTGAGGACCTGGAGCTCCTGCTGCTGGATGAGAAAACGGTGATGGTCAATATGGACCCAGGCCAGTCCCCGTCCCTGAACGACAGCAGCCAGGTTCTCTCCTACATCCCCAGCCCTCCGGAGAAGGAGCACGAGGGAGGGCAACAGGCCTGTGCCCTGCCAGGCACGTTCTCCAGCCCACAGGGAGGCACTGCCCCATGCCACGCGGAGAACAAGGACTCGAGGTACCGCCTGGCACAGCGGCCCAGCACTGCCCTGGGCCAGCCCCCTGTCCCACTGTGGGAACAGCCCCTCGGGGCCGTGCCAGGGCTGCTCCCGGAGCTGGCTGAGCAGGAAGAGCCGTCCAGTGGCTCCCAGTGGAGACCAGCTGGGGAGGAGACTGTGCTCTGCTTCCTCCAGCCAGCGCAGGGCACCCCGTGGGAGGAGGCCCCCAGCTCAGCCCCGGGAGCCCCCTGCCCGCAGGAGCCACCCAGGGCCCAGCAGCTGCAGGGTGACTTCCCAGCCGTGCAGCCCATCCAAGAGGATGCCCACCAGTCCTTCTCGCTGCCCAGCCGGTGCCAGGACTGCGTGGCACCGCCCGGCCGGCCGGAGCGCCGTCACCTGCCGATGAACGGGGTGTGTGGCCGCAGCCCCGGCTCCCCTCCGCGCCCCAGCCCGTGGCAGGACTATGTCTCCCTGCTGCTGCGGTCTCCAGCTCAGCCTGGCTTTTATGGCCTCAGCCAGGACTCAGTGTCCCGGCAGCAGGGCTGTTCGGGCCCCGGCGTGCCCCCGCAGCACTGTACCCTGAGCGGATCGTGCAGCATGGAAGCTGCGGGCACTGGGCACTCCCAGGAAGAGATGGCTCCATACCCCGCGTTTTTTCCCCCTTCCTACCAGCTTATTCCCGAAAAGCGGCTGAGCCCTGTTCCCTCCGTACCCCAGCGCCCTTTCCCTGGCTCAGCTGCAGGACACTTCGGGAGCATCGACAGCCCTCTGGAGACTCTGAATTCCTACGGGACGCACGCCTCTGCGCTGAGCCAGGAGGGCAGGCACAGGGTAAGGGCCTTGCTCTGGGGTTCAGTGTTTCCTGTGCTGGGAATTCCAGTGCTAGGAACCCCCTGCGAAATGCCTCACCGCTCTTCTCTCTCTCTCCTAGCCCCGCGGCGGCTGCGGTTTGCCCAGCTCTCCCATGGGACTGCCCCAAGAGCAGCCGGTGCTGGGGGGAAGCCTGGCACCGCCCCGCCAGCCCCAGCCCCGGGCACAGGTGCAGCCAGATCCCCCGCACGCCTCCAGGGGGGACTTCTGTCTCTAGGAGAGACGGGGATGGACTAAGCAGGACTGTTCCCCGGGGAAGGAGCTACCTTCAAGCTGCGGATAACCAACCTTCCCCAGTGCTGTGCCCGTCCTGCCGGTGCTGTTGATGCTGGTTGCTTTGGCCCAGCTTGGGGTTTTTGCCCTTTTCTCGCCTTCCCACCATCCTGCTCCGTGCGCTGCTCCTGTGGAGGTGTCCCTGGCCTGGGGAGGGGACAGCAGCAGGGCTGCAGGACAGATTTCCCGGGGCGCTGGAGCAAGCTGAGCTGTGGTTGCAGGTCGGCCCACGAGTGCGAACAAAGCTTCACCAAAGCTTTGCATTTACGTGCGTGATCCAGCATGGATACAAGACTGGATGTGTCCAAAAAAAAAAAGAGACACAAAACGTTTTCACCTCTGGTATTCAAGTTCCTGCCATCCCAGCCAAGCACCTGTGGCTGTGGCCACGTTGTACAGATATTGCCTGTTTTATAAGGAAAATGAGCCCCGTGTGGTGTTCTCATGTTGCTCTGGTCTTTCCCCAGCGCAGCTTTTCCTGTGTCCCAGGTGTTCCTGTGGTTTGGGATCCATGTTAGAGCTCCTGTAGCAAACACCCTGGGCTTTGCTGTGCTGTGCCAGACGTGCCCAGGTTGGCTGCTAAGCTGGTTTTCCCTGGGCACTGGCCTCTCAGGTACCTTCAGACCTCAAGTCTCAAAGTTTTCAGTTAAAAAACCAGCAGTTCCAGTAAGTAAAGAAAACACGTGTAATGCTACTTAATAGTCAGTACTAAGAGAGTGATATTTTCCCACAGAAAAAAAAACCCTACAGCCCAAATGTGTGTATATAACATGAGTTGACAGATTTATTTTTATGCCACTCCAGCGGAGGAAAAAACAACCTCTTACCATCCCAAAGCAGCAAAGTACGGAACGGGATGCAGAGGCTGTTCAAAAGATCAGAAACACAGTGACCCTTTAAGAAACCTGACAAAGCTCATCCCTCCTCCTGGTTGCCCAGCTTTGGATTCATGTGAATTCCTGTCGGTTTTGTTTCAATAAATGGTTTTGGAGCTCCTCCCTGGTGTCCCCCTGGCTGGTTGTGTCTCTTCCCAATCCCGAGCATGTCGGGGTTTGCTGGCTGCAGCACTGCAGCCCAGGCCTTGCCACTGGTGACCCAGGTTGGAAGGGATCCTGAGGAGCGCTTGGAGCCTTTGGGATGCGCACAGTCCATCTGCCAGCTCCTGCCATGGATGTTTGAAAGGAACTGGGAAATTTGACAGAGACGGGTGAGTGTATATAAAAAAAAAGTACAATGTTTATATATAATAATAATATAGTATAATGTATATTATATGTATATAAAGTTGCATGTAGATATATCGAGATATAAAGTATATGCATTTATAAAGCGTCTACATATAGTTTCTAGTATGTAATAGAAAACATCTTCTAAGGCAAATTAGCTGATTCTTTTCCCCTGCACTGTTGTTTTTCAGCCTGGAAATTAGAAAAAACACAGGTTTGTTTTTTCTGAATGCTGAATTGTCCAGCATTCCCACCCCTACCCGGCACCTGCTTTTCCTTAGCAAAACAAGGCAGTTTAATATTTCTGAGTTCAGTTTAACATTTCTGAATTTTTGATGGAGATGCTGGGAGCATTTGATCTTTAATAGTTTCTGTGCCCCTCTCTGCTTTTTCCTCCCTGTTCCTTCAAGGAGCTGGCTCTGGGCAGCACCACCCGCGCCCAGGGGGATGGAGGGATGGCACCAGAGCGTCCCTGGGGCTGCGGGTCGGTGACTTCTGATCGAGTCCCGGACGCTGAGCACAACCTGACCGCTGCCAAACTTCCTCCTCGAGCCAGCTCCCGCACGTGTGGGCCACCATTCCACGACCAGCTGCCCTGATGGGTTTCTCCTCTTCCGTGCCACCCACGTCTCCGCAGCGCCACGAGCCTCCCCGCAGCCCAGGCGAGCTCGGGAGGAGCGCAGCCCTCCTGGCTGTGCCACCGGGGCGCCGTGTTCGGTGAGCGCGGCATGGATTTGCCCAGCGCCGTGCCTGTGAGGTCTGTGCGGCACAGGCCGTGGTTTCTGTGGAGGGAGGTGCCCTCTGCTCCCAAAGTAGGCCGGCACATCCATAATTCATGCCCATCCTCACGCCAGCTGCTGCCTGTCCTCCCCTGGGCCTCGTGGCATTGGTTTTTGACACACCGGGCTGGCCCAGGGAGCCTGGCTGGAGGAAAACTTCCTGCTGCAGCAAAGGGAGAAGCCTCTCTTCATCATCCCAGCATCTGCAGCCTGCCCTGAGCCGTGGCGGTATAAAAAAAGGGGCCAGGCAGCTGTGCTGTTGTGCTCTGGTTTGCACATCCGGAGGGAGCACGGTCCCATGGGGCACACCGATCCCCAAGAGAGCTGGACGAGGCCGAGGAAGGTGTGAGGAAAGAGTTTGGAAATACTTTGAACCATAGAATATCCTGAGTTGGAAGGACACTGAAGTCCTGGCCCTACACAGGGCAGCTCCAGGAATCCCACAGTGCGCTTGGGTCTGGGGATGTTTGTGCAGCTCTAAGCTCGGGGAAGGGCAGGAAGAGCTGTGGTGCTCCTTGCAGCAGGGTGAGGTGCACACACGGAGGGGCAGGGGGAGGAGAGCAGAGCGCATTTATTTGTTTGCCTCTTTTTCCTTTCCCTTCCTGCCCGCTGTTTTCCCGAACGCCAGCCAGGACGAGGCCCTGTGAGACAGACCCTGCAGTAAAAGGGGGTTCCTGTCTCCAGCCAGCTGGGAGGGATGGCATCTGATACTGGCTGCATCCGCGGGGCTGAAAGCACCAGTCCCCAGCCGGCATCACGGAGGCTGGGATGTCTCCCAGGGCCCTGGGGCAGCAGAGGGCAAGGTAAATATTTCTCTAGAAGCTCAGCCTGGTGTTTGCCCACACCACCTACGTGCACCATCCATTATAGATGGGGGCAGGAGCCGTGGGCAGCAGAGCAGAACGCGCCGTGATGGCTCCTGCATTAACCAGAGACGAAGGAGGACGTGGGGAGGCGGTGTTTGTTCACACCCAGCCCGTGTCCTCTGTGCTGGCTGCTGCTCGGTGCCAGAGCCGTGCTGAGCTCCTGCTGTGGGCAGAGGAGAGCCGTGGGCAGAGGAGAGCCGTGGACTGGTGCCACAGCCCGGCTGGGGATACCTGGGACAGCGGGTGTGGAGTTAACCAGTGTGTTCCTGGAGAACAGCTGGGACACCTTTCACCTCGGTTGAAATCATTAAAAAAACAATGTAGACAAATTAAAAAGTCTTCTAATAGGCAGGTGCTTCAAAATACCGGTATTGGAACTCCCACTGCAGAGCTGAGTGGCCAGCCATCTACACAGCCTTCTGTGCCCATGGCTTTCAAGTACAAAGGACTTTAGAGAGCAGTAATCTGCCCGAAGAAATATATTTGTGTATCTTTTTGGTAGGTCCAAAGACTTTCCAAGCCCGGCTGGAAAGATCTAAAGAATGCTGGAGCACATCAGCCATCATCCTGGAGGGAAGGAGCTGCCCATGGCTAAGAGGTACTTTGGAATAATGGAGTTGTTGTTGTTGTTGTTGTCACCATCCTCATCATTATTATTTTACCTGGACCTAGGAAAATTTGATGTGGATGGGCTGAAACTTTCTGTATTGTTTGATAAATGTGTGTGGCACAAAAAAATAATCTCAAATCTAATGTGAATCTCAGAATCACAAAATGTGTTAGGTCAGAACCTAAAGTTCATCCTGCTCCCCACTCCCTTCCACTATCCCAGGCTGCTCCAAGCCCCGTCCAGCCTGGCCTTGGACACTTCCAGGCAGCCACAGCTCCTCTGGGCACCCTGTGCCAGGGCCTGCCCACCCTCACAGGGGAGGATTCCTCCCCAGTAACTCTGGTGCTGGAGTCACCTGTGCCTCGTCACTGGAACGCCGTTTGCTGGCTCCAGCCACGTAGCCCTGTCCCTGCCCCTTCTCCTGACACAAGGGCTGTTGCTCTGCAGCTGTGAGGACTCCTGCCCTTGCTCACAAATGTACCATTGTTATTACAGTGCTGATGGCTCCCAGATGTCTTTCCGCTGAGCAGAGGAGTGTTCCAGGGCTGTTTGGTGTCATGGTGTCCCATCTCTGCCTTGAATTTCACCATCCTCCCGGTCCTTAATTCCCCTTTTCCTGGCCAGCTGTGGCTGCTAAACCCTCAAGTGGTTGCTAAACCCTCAAATGCATCTAGGAGGATTTCCAGGCCGAACAGGTGGACCAAGTGTCACATCTACCTTGCACAGCGCTCTGTACTGGTGCTGGGTTCCAGCCCCAGCTGTTGCAGCCATCGCTGGTGGGTTTGGCTCTCCAGAGGAGGAAATGTCTTTTTCAAGCTAGCCCAAGAACAGTTTGCACCTCTGAGCTTGCTGCCTCCTCACAGGACGTTTCACGCCAGAAACCCCCTTGGCTTGAGTTTGAAATCGCTTCAGCGTTGGAAATCCCAGCCCAGGCTGCTGGTGGCCTGGCCACACATGGGGAAGGGAGCTCTTGAGGGAGAAGAAAACCCATTTGCACCTTGGCCCTCCACACAGCCAATAGCTGGGGTTAGTCTGCAGAGAGCAGAGCCTGGCAGCGAAGGATCAGACACACAAGCAGCGTGAGCTCTGCACACAGAGCGGAGGAGCTCAGAGGTGGATTGAGCTGCACATCCACCTCGGGGACAGAAGGGACATGTGAGGCCAGTGCTGTGCCAAGCAGCCTGGCAAGGTCCTGGCTGTTGCTCAGATCCTGCTGCCTTTCCGTGGGGTGAGTGGGAAGTTATTTGAGCTAATGTGGAGCGTAACAAACACACTGGGCTGGACTCTGCTGAGGTGCTCTCCGGATTGCAGCGATCCCGTGCGGCTCAGTTAATCCCAAAGAGAGATCAGCTTCATTTTCCCAGGGTGCCTTTGCCTTGGGACAGGAGCCTCTGCTGCTCCTGTCCTGCCCCTGAAGAAGCAGCAGGGTACATGGGTTTGATCCTGGGCTTTGCAGATTTGAGCCTGCCCTGAAGTACTTGCCTGCTGCTTGTTTTGGAGTTGTTTTCCCAAGGTGTCCGTGTGCCTGTCAGCGGCTGGCTCAGGGATCTTTTCCCAGTGCAGGCAGGGAAGGAGCGCTCCTGGGAGCGTGGTGGGGTACGGGTGGCGCAGAGGGACCGGGCAGCCCGGCACGGATGGGGGCCCTTGGGGGCTGCGTGCAGAGCACCTGCTGTGAGACAGGGCAAGCTCAGCCTCCTCTTCCCCCTCAGCAGGACTGAAGTTCCTGCAGCGAAGGAGGCTTTGAAGAAACATGGAAGGGAGGCCGGGCGAGGCTGTGGCAAGCTGGGAGAGGAACAGGCCGAGCATTATCCATGCTGGCTGCGCTCCCGTGGAGGTAATCTCATAGTTATTTTAGGCTCCAGCTGGGATGCAGCTCTGATCCCAGCTTTTGCAATATCCTGCCAAGCCCAGGCTCCAAATCTGCCCTTGCTGGCTCTGAGCGAGGCGGGACCGCGTGGTGAGAACCTGCCAGCATCAATCGAGGGGAAAGACCTTTACGCTGCTCCCTTTTTGTGCCTTGCTGCCCATTTCGGGGCTCCTGGGAAGGGGCTCTGGGCCTTGGGCTTGGTTGTTTGGTTTGGAGTTTTTCCCCCACTCCCATAATACGCAGATTTAAAGACAAAACCGGAGCATTTGGATCCACGCCTCCCTGTGCTGAGGAGTTCCTTGCTCCCTAAAACCATCCCATACAAACGTGGGAACTCTCTCTCCTGGGAGATGCTTGGTTTGGGTCTGTGTCCTGGAAATACATGAGAAGGCTGCAGAGAAGCTCAAGTTGGAGCTCCTCCCTGCTCATCAGCAGGGCTGGCTGCTCCTCCAGCAGTATTCCTTTGCGATGTCCTTGGGTCTGGAGTAAGTTACAAGGATCATATCTCCTGGACACACTGGCTACTTGCTCTGGGTGGCTTCAGCCTCCCTGATAACCCCAGCGATGCTCCTCGAGCAGCAAGGCTGGGTTGAGTCAGCTTCAACTGCTGCTGGTCCTCAGATCCCACATGGATTCGAATCCTCGCCCAGTTTCAACGGGACGGTGCTTCGGTTTGGCGGGTTCTCGGATCAACAGGAGTCTGGTTTGCTTCTCTGCTTTCAGGATGGAAAAGGCAGAGCCAGCTGGTTTGGGGGGAAAGGGAGGATGGGAAAGGCCTCGGTTTAAAGCAAGCTCTGCTTTCCTGGGCAGCTTGTTTAAGGAAGTCTCCACATCCCTTGAAATAGATTAAGTGTGGCTCCAGGGGCCACTGTGGAGAGGCAGCACTGTAAAAATGCAGATTTCAGGGAAAGCCTTATGCACTGTGACAATCTAAAGTACCCCCGAAGGGCGTTCGCTCAGGCAGAAACACACTTTATTTGGAGCACATTATGAAGGAGACAGGGGAACAATTTGTTTGCTGGAGATGGGCAGAGGATCAATTAAGCAGAGGGCGCAGAGCAGTCAGTTTGCAAAAGGGCAAAGCACAGGGGAGGTGGCTACATCCTGTCTGGCTTCCAGGGCGTTCTCTCCGCTGGGATGGAGCTGGGGAGCGGGGCTTCAGGTTCCCGAGTGCCTGTGGCAGCCCTGGAGGAGGAGACTTGCCCGCCCCGCGGAAGAGGCTCAGTGTGGCGCGTCGTGGGCGCTCTTCCAGAGGCAGTGGGGCAATCCCCTTGGCTCTGCTCTTCCTCCTGGTTATCCTGATCACTGGGGCTGGGGGCGTTTCCCAGTGTGTTTGGACACTGCTGGGGCTCAGCTGTGCCGCTCCAGGACCGGCTCTCCAGGTGGCAACAGCTCACCTGGCTGCGTGGAAATACTGGGAACCCAAACCCTGAGCATTTTTGGAGACAGAAAAAGGAATGGTGACAAGTCCGTTTGTGGTTTTTGGGTCACAGGGGACGGCTGACTACTTTGGAATTGAATTTATCTTCTTTTTGAAGGGAAGGGACTTTGCTTAGGTAGAAGGCAAAGTGCTCAGAAATACACAATCTTACTGGATGCCAAAGCCAAATTCTTTTAATGGGAAAAGGAAATAAAGAATGAAGGAGGTTTTTTTGGTTTTTCCCCAGAGCCTCTCTGAAAGTGGCTGGGGAAAAAAGCAAGATGGAAGTCTTAAAATTCCTTGGGTATACATGTTTTTGTGCTCCGTGGGATGTGCATGCGTTAACATCACAACTGTGAGGACCACATATATCCTTCTGAACTTCAAATTCCATGATCTCAAAGCATATCCTTAATGACCTGAATTGTGAGAAACCGTGAATCCAGCTGGGTGCTCCTAAGTTAATCGGAATGTGAGAAGAGAAAATCATTTCACTGTCTAGTGGGTGGTGGGCAACCCAGAATGGCCACGGGGCTCTTTGTGGACACAGTTTAGTGGTGGGCTTGGCACTGCTGGGGGAGTGGTTGTGCTCAAGGATCTCAGAGGGCTTTTCCAGCCTAAGTGATTCCCTGATTCTGTGATTCTACTGCCATCCTGTGTCACTTGGTGCAGTCCCTGTAACAAGCACAGCCATTCTGCTGCTCCTTCTCTTTAAGGACCTGTCCAGAGGGAACTGAGGGTTTCATTCAGCAGGAAGGGCCCTCAGTTCCCCCCTGTGGCACCAGCCCCTAGCAAGAAACTGCTCATAGTTCTGGGCAAGACAGTGGGGTTTTTGTAAAAGGACAGCTCTTCCCACTCCCTGGGAGCGCAGGTCCCCCTGTAGGTCCTTCCATCGATGAAAACATAACCATCATGTTACGCTTTGTTCTACCTTTGCCAGGATTTCAGTTAGAAAAGCTCCTGCTGTCTCCCGCAGTGGCTGAGCCCGCCCAGCCCCAGTAACTGCCCCACGAGCTTCCCTTCCCCTCCATCCCGGTCCCTGCGTGGTTGGAAGCAGCGACCCACAGGCTTCAGCTGGAATCACGCAGAGCAGCACAGCGGCTCGGAGCAGCCTTCCCTCTGGGAGCCAGCGGGCTATCGCTTCCCGAGCCCCGCGCTAACGAGCTGTGACACGGGCAGGTCTCCCTGCCTGCACTAGACCCTGGGTGAGCCGCTTCCAGAGGCAATTCCAGGCGCTGGGGTTCGTGGATAACCTTGTCAGCAGGCCGGTTGTTCTGTCCTGTTCTGCTTGTTCGGGTTTCGTCGCCGTCGCTCCTGACACGCGGTGACGCTGACGCCAGACGTTTCCCTGCGAGGTGGCCGGGGGAGACGGATGCGCCTCGCCACCCTCGCAGCCAAGAATCTCTTCCCAGTACCTGATCCAAGCCTGCCCTCTGTTACTCCGGAGAGCTGCTTGGATTTCACGGGAGTGAAGGGTTTTTGGTGCTTTCGAACCACGGCCTGGGGGAAGGCGTTTCTGGGGGTGGCAGGTGCATTCCGTCTCTGTCTTTGCCTTATCTCGGATGATCTCTAAGGTCTGTTCCAACCCTAACCATTCCGTGATTCTGAGGTCCCTTCAGCAGGGAAAATTCTGATTTGCAGCCAACACTTTGCTCTCTGTGTTTGGAAGATGTGCGTATTAGACACAGGACTGGCAGGACTAGCCAACATTTTCCTTTAAAAAACAAAAGCAGAGAGGAAACTGGGTTTCAAATGCAACGAGTGTTCATTTGAGTGTTTGTTGTTTCCAGGAAAAATTCTGGCATTTTCATCGAAATAGCCATTTAAAGTGTGCTTTGTTTTGCAAAAGAAGCTGGTTTGGGTTTCTCTGAAGAATTAGGTATTTATTTAGGATGTCTTCTAGATGCTGTGTCCTAAACACGGTATTTTCGCAAGCTGCAGCTGAAGCCCTTTATGGGTTTTTAATCCTTTGTTTCTGCAGAAGGGGTTTTTTTCTCTCTCCTCACGTAAGGTCCCAGAGCCCTTCCTGTGATTCCCTTGCACTGTTTCCTAGAGTTCACGTTGTACTAGGTGTGTTTGGAATCCCCAGGAACGCATCCTTCCGCCCTAGCAGGCAGAGCCGAGTCCCAGGGGTTTGCAGCAAAGACTGGCAGAGCCCTCCGGCTTTCCGGGGCTGGGGTGTCAGCAGGCCGGTCCCTGCAGGAAGGTCACCCTCCTGTTCCCCAGCGGAGGCAGGAGGCACGGGGTGTCCGTGGTGCACCCACGTAACCTCTCCGCGACATCCGTGCAGGGGCCTGAGAGAGTGGCACAAGAGTTTGACACTAATTGATTGGTTTTTCCCCATGAGCTTTTGCCCTGAGGCCCTAGGACCTGCCATTTCCCTGGGAATGCAGTCACATCTCCAGGGTTAAATGCCACACGTGTGGCTTGGCCTGAAAAATCTCAGCAAAGGCATCGCCTTCACCGTGGGGGGTTGTTAATTGATTTGATAGCACCTACTTGTCTGGGGTTATCTGTTTGGAAATAGCCCAGTGCTCCTTGAAGTTGCTCTGGAACAGCCTCTACAAAGGCTCTTCCGATGCTTCCCAGAGCAGCACCAGAGGAAAAACAGAGAGGGTAAAGGAAAGCTCCAAGCTGCACAAAGCCCTTCTCCCTCCCTTCTCTTGAAGGCAGACTGTAAGGACTAGGTGGCCTTTCCCAAGCTTCTGTGTCTTCCTTACATCCTTGGCTGAGGAGTGTGGATACAGAAAGGGCTGTTAGAAAGCTTTTCCAGCTTCTTGCAGTGTTCTGTGTGAATCTTTCCTTTCTCACGAAAGCTATGAAAACAATAAGATGGTTTTTGTACAACTATCTGAACACCTGGTGTTTGCCTAAGTTCTGTTTATGATACACTGGAGAAATGTTATTGAAATGGGTGTTGTAAGACCTCAGCCAATCACCCTAGGTAGGTGGGTGATCACTGACCAATCTCCTTATGTGATTACACATATAAGTGGGCAATTAATTAATTAAATGCTTCACTTTCTTGCTGGATACGAGTGGCTTCATTTCCTTGTCCCTGGTATACAACCACATCGGAGAACCTTAAAAAGTGAATATAAGAGAAGACAGCATGTGGCCCTCTCGGAAAGAAGGGAATGATGTGAACCATTCATGGCATCTCCCTCTGATTTGATGTGACAGCAGGGCACTCTAAGCACTGTCTCAGGAAACCAAGTATAGGCAAAATGTCTGCTTCCATCTCCCCCAACCTGTCCCCTCCAGCTACAGCTGAGATACGCCTGCAATTCACCGACTGTGTCTTGTCTGGCAGAAGGCTCTGTTCTCAAAAGTGTCAAAGACAGCTGGAAATGAACTTCAGTAATGGCTCAAAAAGTGAGTGAAAACTCAGCTCTTCTGCCTGCTCATTTCAGGCTGGGAAATCAAGAGAAAGCCACTGTGGCCAATTCTGCTGAAGCCTTTTGCCAAGCCACGTGCAGTTGTGCCCACAGTGTCCCCCCGTTTGGCCTCCGGGCTGGTGCGGACGCCTTGCTGAGCAGGTGCCGGCGCTGGGGCTCCTGCTGTTCCTGGGCACACTCTGGTGCTGTTCCTGTGGCGTCCAGAGCCGCTTGGGCAGCAGCGACTGGGCAGCCGTGCTGGAGGAGACATCGCCGCCCTCCCCATGGTGGCAGCAGCTGTGCGGGCCCAGAGCTCCGTGTCAGGGGGGCCTCGCTCACAGCACCGTGGCCTGGGCAGCGGCGGGGGCCCGGGCTGGCCGCCAGCCCTGCCTCTGCCCTCTGCCCCTTCTTGGCAGCACCAGGCGGCCGTGCCCCGCCAGGGCCCCCCTGCCCTCCTTGTCCCCAGCCAGCCCAGCCTGGGCACCTCGGGGTGGTCCCCAGCCTCCTGCTGAGGCCCGGCCTCGAGGGCTTCTGCCGCAGGCCCGGGAGACGCTTCGGGGCAGCGCCAGAGCAGCCGGGGGCAGGAATGAGGCGGCTGCCTGGGGGCTGCTCATGGCCTGTCACACCCAGTTCCTGAGCCCTTCCCACCGCCCCGGCCCCTCAGGGGCCTCCTGTCCCCTTGCAGCCTCCTGCCACCCGCTCCCTCACGCATGCCCCTCGTGCCTTCCCACGGCCTTGTCCCCTCAGGGACTCCGCAGCACCTCATCCCTTGACGGCCTTCACCGCCCCGGCCCCTCAGGTTCTCCCCCAGCCCGGCCAAGCTGCCCGGCAGCGGCGCAGCCCCGACCGAGCTCCAGAGGGGCCGGATCAAGAGGCACCTTGGAGCCCTCGACGCAGCCCCGACCGAGCTCCAGAGGGGCCGGATCAAGAGACACCTCAGAGCCCTCGGCAATCCAGCCAGCAGCGCACGGGCACGAGGACACAGATGGCGTTTCCTGCCTGGGACAGGGCTCGTGGCCATCTCCACACACCAGTCTCGCAGGGATCCGTGCAGCTCCGGCCCCTGCCCACCCGCTCTTTCGGCAGCGTTAAGGCTTCGGCAGAACCACCAAGGGCCAAAGGGCTTCTGCCCATTTTCCCTTCCACACTGCACACCCGGGATACTCGCTGAGCACAAGCACCCTTTTTCCCCTCTTCCCCTCTGCCTTGCGGACACTGGGCACCAAAAGAAAGCTCCTGGGAGTCTGTGCATGACAACAACGATTTCATATTTCCATACTGACATGAGGTCTTCTCTGCAGGCTCAGGGGGCCTGAGCAGACAAGAGCTCCGGGGATTAGTTCTTCATAGACTTACACAAGCTGCCACACAGAGGAGGCTTCCTACTCCCCAGCCTTCTGCAAGTGGTCTTGCACCTTCTGAAACCTGGAGAATAGGGAGGTCTCTGCACAGCTCTTAAGAGTTGCAGGGTTTGAAGCGCCAAGCTTGAGATGGCAGGGCTGATGTCGTAAGTCAGGTCTTGAAGGGCTGAAACAAAGAGGAGCAGAGCCACGGTCAGATCCCGGATCTGTGGGGACCCGAGGAGAGCCCCCTGCCAGGGCCATCCCAGCCCGCTCTTGCCATGGCCAGGAGGGAGCAGGGACCAAGGGGATCGGCCCCAAGGTGCTGGCCACGAATGGCCCACGTGCCCCTGAAACCTCTGCATGCTCTGCCCACGCCGCCCCTCGTCCGCACAGGGAGCAGAGCCCTTGGCAGCCGGGGCAGGGGTTGCAGCTCCCCACTGACAGCCCGCCGAACTCACCCTTGGAGACGAGCCAGAGCTCTTCCTGCTGCGTCCTCACGTACCGCCCTGCGATCCCTGGGAACGCAGAGCCTGTCGCGGACCCTGGCCCAGATCCTGCTGTGGCAGGACAGGGAGGAACCCCGGGCCCGTGGCTCACCAATGAACCTGATGGCCGCCTCTCGCAGGGACTCCTGCGGGCTGTCCAGGTAGGGCAGGGCCTGGCGCAGGTGCTCGGCCGCTCGGCTCCTGTCATCCTCCAGCTGCAGAGAGCGCCAGGATGGAAGGGTTGGTGCTGGGGCAGAGGGCCGGGTGCTGCCCGGGGAGCCGCGGTGCCGCCCCATAGCCCCACAGCCCAGCGGGGCCGGGGCTGCATCGGCACCCGGCTCGAGGCCACAGGAGCCTGGGGAAGAGCCCGCATGGCCCAGGGAAGGGAGCAGCGTGTGGGGCACAGGCTGCTGCCCCTGGGTGCAGCACTGGGCTGGGGCACAGCTGCCAGCCCCGCACACTGGGCACTGGGGGCAGGGGGCTTCTCCAGGCTGGGGCTTCCAGGCCATCCTTACCAGGCACTCGCTGAACTTCCATGGCTGCTCCTTCTTCACCACCTGCTTCAGATGCCTCTTCTTCAGGAACCTTACCGTGGAAAGCAGTGTTTCCCGGGAGGCCTGGAGAGCAGCAGAGACCCGGAGATGGCACCACAGCCCAGGGCACAGGAGCCGCGTCCCTGTGCTAAGGCCAGGAGGAGGCTGCAGCCCATGAGTCCTCACCTCTGCCACACGCCGGTTCTCGTCGTGGCAGCGGAAGAAGAGCGGGAGAAGGCTCTGGCGCACGTGTGTCCTCAGGGGCTTTTTTCCCTTGTCCATTACCAGCTCCATCACCTCTCGGAAGAGGTGGATGGAGAGCAGCTGCACATGGCTATTGTCCTGTTGGAAAGGAAGAGGAAAAGAACCAGCAAAGGTTCCTCCAGGCCCACCTGGGCACAGGCCTGAAAACGCACAGGGCACCAAGTGTCCGGGAGGCACCCAGCGGCCGTGGCTGGGGGCACAGAGCCTTACGTTGTCAAAGAGTGGCCGGAGAGCCTCAGCCAGCTGCAGGGCAGTGGGACTGGATATTAGGGTGGCTCCGTCCTGGAGCTCATTCAGGAATACAGAGAGGATCAGTGCAACCACCTCTCCATCTGCATCCTGCAATAGGTCCATGAGGCTTTGTGTCAGACTCCGGATGCCTTCGGCCTGTGTGGAACACAATGCTGCCCTGTGAATCCATGAACTGTAGAATCATAGCATGTCCTGAGTTGGGAGGGACCCACAAGGATCACTGAGTCCAGCTCCTGGCCTGATGCACCCCAGATGTCCCTCCTGGCTGCCAGGGCACTGCTGACTCCTACTCACCATCACAGGATCCCCACAGGTCCCTTTCCACAGCGCAGCTCTCCAGTCTCCCATTCCCTGCTCTAGACACACAGCCAGGCACCTGGCCTTGTTAAACTTACTATGGTTGGTGATTGCCCAGCCCTCAAATTTGTCTCTACAGGGCCTCTGCCCTCGAGGCAGTCGACAGCTCCTCCCAATTTAGTATCATGAGCAAACTTATTTAGTATTTCTTCAAGTCCTGTGTTCAGGTCGTTTATGACCAGCTGCGCCACCAACGCCACTCTGGTGCTGGCAGCCCCACGCTGCTGCCGCAGGGCCCAGAGGCCAAGGGCCTGTCCCCAAGCACTCGGGCAGCTGAACCAGGAGCAGGAGAGCTGGGAGCAGCTGCCTCAGTGCCCGAAGCCCGGCCAAGCCCGAGCGGCTGTGTTCCCCAGCCCCATGCTGCCAGAGCAGCTTCAGCCGCTACCCCCTTCTCACCACTGAGGGATCTTTGCTGAGCACCACGAGGCCTCTGAGTGCCAGGCGACGCTTTTCCCTGGATTTGCTCTGCAGGCGCCTTGAAATGATCTCCAGGACGCTGTCACTCCATTCCCTCATGTCACGGCACTCGAGCACCTGAAAGGCACAGGGCAGTGACAGGGGAGCTGGCTGGCAGGAGCCCGCAAGCGCCCAGGGCTGGGCCCAGGCAGCAGCGCAGGGCACGGGCACCGTCCCAGGCAGCTGCGGCTACGAGAGGGCAGAGAGCTGGCAGGCAGCTCAGCAAGGCAGCGCTGGCCGTCAGGCTCACCTCCACCAGGAACGCCAGGGCAGGCACATCCCAGCGTGGCTTCTCTGCGCTGAGCAGCCCCAGCAGGCGGAGCGCAATGCAGGAACACAAGGGGTTCGAGGCACGGCGCATCTCCCTGGCAGGAGGAAAAAGGAACCCAGACCCTGAGCCAGGGGGGCAAACCTCTCCCAGGACTGACTCACACAGGTCTGGTCTTTCCCCAGCACCCTGCAAGGGGACCTGGGCCCTCTGGGAGGCGGCTGCTCCTGGGTGCCCTGCTGGCCCAGCCTTTTGCGGTCAGCTCGGCCATCCCTCGGTGACAAGACCCTCTGGCCCACGACCACGGGGACTGTGGGGGGCACCTCGGGCACAGGGCACAAATGTCGGGGGCAGCAGGGAGAAGGGGGTCTCACCTGGCCAGCAAACCCACTGCATAGGGGTGGGTGTCAGCATGCAGCAGCGCGTCCCAGCCACGCTTACGTTCCATTGTCACCAGTAAATCCAGACACCGCAGATGGCGGAGCAGTGCCCTCATGGTCTGCACCGCAAACCTGTGTGCACAGCAAAGCCAGCTCACGCTGCGAGCACTGGCTCCTGCCCTGGGGACTTGGGAGAAATGGGATGGAGCACCTGTTGATGCTGGTGGGAAGGCTGAGTTGCTCCTGGCATTCCTTCCAGAACCTGTTGACCTCCTCTGGCATCTCCAGTGTGCTGACAAAAACTTGGAAGAGCAGAGCCACCAGGAGGCGGGGGGAATATTCTGTAAATGGAGCTGGGCACCAGGGCAGGCGGAGAATCTCCCGGACCACCCTGGTTGCCTGCAAAGGACAAAGCACCCTGAGGCAGCGCTCAGTGCCCAGGCGTCCCTGTGGCAGGGCCCGAGTGTGGAAGGAGAGGCCGGGGGAGACGCAGGGGGAGCGCCGGGCCCGGTGCCCCAGCACCTGCCCCTAGCCCCAGGTTTCAGCGCTGCGCCTGAGGCGGGGAGATGCACTGGGGCAAGGAGGGTGGAGCGGCGACCTGGGTCACCTGGCAACTCACAGCCAGGGCAAAGACTCCCGTTTTGTCCCCATCAGAGGTGCGTGTCCTGTGCAGCGGCCAGTCCTCCAGCACACAGAGCAGTGTTGGCAGCACCTTCTCCACTACTGTTCCTGACGAGGCTATGGTCCTCCACATGATTGCAGCAGCTCTGTGGGACCAGAGCTCCGTGTCCAGGGCATCTCGGCCACAGCGCCGTGGCCTGGGCAGCTGTGGGGGCCCAGGTGACAGAGCCCCGGTGCCCTGAGGGGCAGGGAGGGAGCATGGCGGCAGGCTGGGCGGCTGCCATGCCAGGGCTGGGAAATGGAGGGCCTGGTGGGTCCTGGAACTCTCCGGCTGTCTGTCAGACCCCGCTGGACTGGCTGGACTGGCGATGGGCCCCAAGGGCCGGTGGGGCAGGTGGCCCCCGTACCTGTCACATGTTGGGGCACAGCGCAGGAGGGTGACTGCGACATCAGTGGGATGGGCCTCGGTCAGCCTCAGGATGTCCATGAACATCCTGTCATCTGGAGGTGCACTGGACATGAGCCTGTCGTGCACGTTCCTCACAAAGTCCGGCACCTGGAGGAGGCACAGGGAGAGCTGGAGAGCTGCCAGAGCAGCAGCTTCCTCAGCTTCCTCTGAGAAGTGCTTCCCTTCCCACCACACCGTGGTGGCCTCAAAGGCTGAGGGGGCCCAGCGGACCCGGCTTGGGGAGCCACACAATTCCTGGGGGGATGCAGCCCTGGGCACAGGCTGCTTACTTCATTTGGGTGGGAGACAACTCTCTCCCCAAAAAAATCCAGGTTGGGAGCAGAAGCCTTCATGTTTGCCATGCTCTGAGTGGGTGTGATGCCAGCACTGGCCGTGCGGTCAGTGCGATGTCGAGGTTTGCATCCTCCTTCTCCAGGCCGTGCTGGAGGGTCTCTCCCCTGTCCCACCGAGATCTGTCCCTAAGGGCACGTGGAAAAAAAATGGTTAAAGCCTGGGAACAGCAAGGAACAAGGTGGCTGCACAGGGCCTCCTTGCAGCACCACCCTGTCCCGTTGCCTCCTCTGGACGCCGTAGCCACCGGCACCCAGCCTGCTGTGGGCTGATGTGCTACAAAGGGCCCTGTGACACACGGCCACGTTCCTTCCCACAGTGCCCACCGTCACAAAGGGCCCTTGCACACAATGCCACGTGCCCTGGGGCCTCGCCCAGCCCAGCCAAGCTGCCCTGCAGTGGGGCAGCTCTGGAGGAGCTCTGTAGGAATAAAAGACATGGTGATGTCTCCTGACCCCACTGGGACACACGGCTGGCACAGACAGTTCTTAGCCTCTATAACCACTGAGGGACATATAGGAGCCCCAAAATCAGAGCGTTCTGCCCTGAAAGGCTCCAAGGGGTGATGATCCCGCACCAAGCAACGAAAAGGATCCACTGCCAACCCATCTTGGTGTTGTGCCTATGTCCTAGGAGGATCTAGCGTTGGTTATTACTGCTTGCCTGTTTGCCCTTATTAATGATGGATGGTTAATTGCGCAGTTGCTGATGATACCTGAGGTGTGGTGACCCACAGCAAGGCACTGCAACTCACCCACATTGTGCCCCCATTTAACTTTGAAGGCAGCGGGTGCCTGCACCACCACTCCAAAGAAACTGCTTGGATCGGGACTGGGATCACGGGGTGGAGTGTGGCAGGAGCACCCAGTGTCCCCAGATTTTCAGACCTTCTGGGTTGTGTTGTGCTACAAATGAGGTGACTTCCCTGTGATGTTTTTTGTCTCTTTGTCCTGTAGGATGAGAGGCCTGTGTGGAGGTTGCAGTCTGACCCTTTGGGACAAACGGAAAACCCTGAAGGAGGAGAGGAGACTGAGGGGAGACCTCATCGGGGTCTGCAGCTTCCTCATGAGGGACAGGGGAGGGACAGCTCCGATCTCTGCTCTCTGTGACCAGTGACAGCACCCAAGGGAATGCCTGGAGCTGTGCCAGGGGAGGTTTAGGTTGGGTATCAGGGAAAGGTTCTTCCCCCAGAGGGTGCTGCGCACTGCCCAGGCTCCCCAGGGAATGGGCATGGCCCTGAGGCTGCCAGAGCCCCAAGAGCGTTTGGACACCGTTCCCAGGGGTGCACAGGGTGGGGTTGTTGGGGTGCCAACAATCAAAACAGTGCATCCCCACAGTGCAGACTCCTTTGGATGGACAGGATCTCTCCGTCAATGAACTCATGTTCATGGCCACTGCCTCTCCAGGAACAGACCCTGGCTTTTCAGTCTTATTAAAATTCACAGAAAGCCTTGCCATGAATATTTTTTCCCCTCCCTTTAAACCGCGAACGGGCGCTTCCCGGTGAGGGCAGCGCTGGCTCCAGGTGAGCACCGACGGCACTGCAGGTGCAGCTTGTCAGTGCAGGGCAGCAGGGTCACGAGCCCACCGTGTGCTCCGCTGGGAAAAGCTCCCGGTTTACAGCTTAGGCTGGCTTTCAAACGAGCGGGGCGTCCTCCGCATCCCGTCCCGACTGCAGCTTGTGCAAACGTGCTCGTCTGCGTGGGGATCCCTGAGAAACTCGTCCTTGGAGACGGCCGCAAGCACTCTCCCGGCCAGGAAGCGCCGCCCGTGTCCTGCCCGTGTGTTGGAAGGTCGGCAGAGGGCAGGGCAATCCCACCGAAGGATGAGTGAGGACAGCTCCCAGGAGCCGGGATCCACTGCAGTGCCGTGGGTGCCACATACGATGAAGAGGAGGCCAGGGTGCCCGGTCGACCTCCTCCTCCTTCCCGGGGAGGGTGCAGCCAGCTAGGCAGGGTCCCTGGCAGGAAACAGACAGGGTGCCAGCGAAAGTGCTCTCGGAAGTGCCAGAGTTCCTTGTCTTAGCATCCTCTGGGAGACAGGGAGCAAGCTGTGTGCCGCAGCGGCGTGAGGGCCGTGCAGGAAGCAGCAGCTGAGATAAGCTACTTGTTGCACAGGTGCAAGGTCCGCCTGGAGACAGAGGCACCGATAAACACACCCTCCCCGAGCTCGGCCGGGGCTGAGCTCCGCTGCCTGCGGCTGTGGCTGAAGGATGTGTGGGTGGGGACGCCAGGTGAGGCCAGCAGTGCCCTCAGGGACCCAGCCCAGGGTTTGAGAGGGGAGCGGTGAGCGCCTCCAGGGCACAGCCCTGCTTGGGGCTGCTCCTCGGGACGGGGGCTGAGGGGAGCTGCGTGGGGGTGGTGCCCATCCCCATGGCTGGTCGTGGGCAGCTCCCTGTAACCTTTTCCTGTGTGGATAGGAGTTCATGGATTTTTTTTTGGGGGGGGGTGACCTGCTGGTTCAGGAAAGGGGGAAGAGCCAGGCACCGTGTTTGTAGAGAGGTTCTGCCAGAGCCCAGAGTACCCCCAACACTCAGTACCTTTGCTCCTGTGAAGTCCCAGGGGCACCTGGGTCACTGGGCTTTGGGAAGGGTCACTGGCTGCCCAAGGCTGACTTGCTCATGTGCTCTCCTGGGCGCTCGGCACTTGGAATGTGGATGCACAGAGGGGTCTCATTCCCCGGAGATGCTCTTTCCCCTTCCCAGCAGATGGGCAGCAGAGAAAAGCCCCAACTTTCCCACCCATGAATCGTAGCCAGAGAAATGAAGCAGATGAGTGTCCAGCTGTGCTGCCGGGGTGATGTGCCAGAAAGCCAGTTTCTGCCAGGGGCTGGGGGCCAGGCAGGGGTGGGGGAGCTGCACCTTCTGTGGAGGCCTTGGGGAGGGGGAGTGGAAGGCAGAAAAGCTGTGAACGCACAGCCCAGACCAGCAGCCTCCTTCCCGCAGCAACAGCCGTGCTCGTAAATAGCAGGAAGTACGGAGAAGCAATTGGAGATGAAAAAATAAATAAATGACAGGCGGCGGCTGCCCAAGGGTCCCCAGCCCTGCGGAGCACGTCGGGAGCAGAGGGGTGCCCGCTGCCCAGCAGGCACCACGAGGGGAGCACAGGGGGTTGCAAACCCACACCTGCGCCTCCTGCCTGCTGCGTTTGGGGAGAGCTCTGACACCTCAAGTTCTCTCTGGGACAGAACCAGCCCTTTCCCTGGGACACAACCCCGGCACGGGAGGGGAATGGAGAGGGCCCCTTCCTCCCCACCTCCAGCAGACAGCGAGGGCAGGAGTGGAAGCAAGCAGAAAGCCTCCAGGGGCCAAATTTGCACCTTGTTTCGCTGCTGGGGGCTGGGGGGTGGGAATTTGGCAGCTCTCCTTCTTTGGAAAGGGTCCAGCTGCCTTAGGAGAGAAATTCCTCGCATAGCTTTGCTGTGAAGAAAGTGCTGACCTGTTCGGGGGCGTTTGCTGAGCAAGTGAAGACGAGCCAAAGGCAGCTTGTAAGTGCTGGGAGAAAATGGCCCGGTTTGCTCGTCAGCGGGGTCAGGCAGCGGGTCAGGCTCTCCGGGGGAAGCGGTGCCTGGGGACGGGGGCTTTGTGTGCCGCAGGGAGGCCCACGAGGATGTCCTGAGGCTCCCTGGTTTCACACACCTCCAGAGAGACGATCCGACTACAGCACAGAGGCTGCTGGTGCCACACCGTGTGAGCACCGGGGGTGACCTGGCAGCCGCATCCAGACACGGGTGCCCAGGAAAACCCCACCATTCCCAGGGGGGAGACCCCTGGAGAGCTGGAATCTCAGGGTGGGGATGAGACAGTGGATCAGGGAGGGGGTGTTTAGCTACGGTTGGACTTGTAGCACATCTTGGGATGCAAGGGACTCGCACAGGGCACTGATCACCGCAGTGACAAAGGGGATTTAAACCACAGCGAGCGGCCGGGGGAGAGGGCATGGTAGGACTGAGGCGGGAAATGCACCCCCTGTGCACCTCCGAAAATGCCAGCAGGAAAACAAACAGTGCAGCTGCAATAAACACGGGAGGCGAATCCGACCTCCTGCAGCGCCAGCAGAGCAGCCAGTGCGTGACTGAGAGAGCGTCCTCGTAGAGGAGGCACAAGGCAGCATTCTTTAAGGGTGAGGCTGGTGGAACACCGGCACAGCTTGCCCAGGAAGCTGGTGGGTGCTCTGTCCCTGGGAACATTCAAGGTCAGGATGGACGGGGGCTCCGAGCAACCTGGTCCAGTGGAAGGTGTCCCTGCCCACGAGGTGGTGTTTAAATGTCCCTTCCAGCCCAAACCATGCTGGAAATCTATGATTCCATGATTCTTTGCCTGGACAACAGAGCAAGGGCAAACCTAAATGTGCTCCCACACCAACACCAGGCACCTAAACCAGCTACTCAGGGATTTTAGGGGAGGCTGTAATAAGGGGACACTTCAACTTGCAGACTGGATTGAAGTGTCAGGGAATAAGGATAAAACTTCTGACTGCAGTACATGGTGCCGTTCCCCCAGAAACAGTTCTCAGAACCACCAGGAAAAGGTGCTATTCTGGATCTGCTCTGAAAATGACGAAATGCATCAAAAAAAAACCCCCAAAAACAACAAACCAGGCCAATCCCAGAAAAAAAAATTAAGAATCTGAGTAAAACATGGAGCAAAGAGCGAATAGGGCAATCCAGTATAGCCCCCACACAGCTGATGGGAAAGAAGGGGGAGTACAGGGAAAAGTGATGCTGAGGAGTAGAAGGTCTCCCGGAAGAACAGGAAAGCTGAAAAAACGCATCAAGTCAGATACAAATAGGGAAGCAAGAGGACTGGGAGCAAGCTGGAGGCTTGTCCTACCAGACATGCTCAAACCAGTGGTGACCAGCTCAGCCAGTCTTCTGCAGGGACTGGGAGGTGGGACGGGTGCACAGGGATGGGGGGGACACAGTGACAGGGCTTTCCTCTGGGGGATTCCTACTCCCACCCATTGTTTTCCCTCAAGGTGGGGAGGGCTCTTAAATTGGAACAGAAATCCTGGTGGGGTTATCCTGGAGAGACAAGCTGAATGTCCTGGACAGCTTGGAAGTGGCCAGCACCAGGATGGGGACACTGATGGTCAGCAGGAGCATGGTAAGGTCCTGTCCTAGGTGGGTACAAGGATCCTCGAGCGTGGGGATCCTCACAGGAGCAATCCTTCCTTGGGGCCATTCCCCCTCCCCAGAAGGGAGCCTGTGCATCCCGGCACAGGGAACTGGGGCAGAACCTCATCCAGCTGCTGAGCAGCCTCTGGAGCAGTCCAGTCCTCAGTGGGGAGCTGGGAATTTCCTTTTCCCGGAGGAAGCAGCTCCTATTTTGAGTCTTGCTGGAGCAAAGGACATTGATTTCTCTTTTTCTCTTCTTTTTTTTTCCAGATGAGTCAAACTTGACCATTCCTCTGCAGAGGAGGTGCCGAGTGCAGCCTGGGACAGAAGAGGTGAACAGCCTCAAGGCTGCTGGGGCAATCCCCAAGGAAGAAGCAGGAACACGCCAGGATCTTCCACTTCGGGGCTGTTTCCTCTGTGCTACCTGCACACAGGGAAAGCACAGGTGGTGTTCCACCACCCACAGCATCCCCGGGCACTGCTGCTCCCTCATGCAGCCACCACCCTGCTCTGCAGCCCGTGTCCTGTCCACATCCCTGTGAGGCCAGAGCCAGCCACGCCAGCGCTGTGCCTGCCGAGGTGACAGGGATGCTTTCAGGGCTGTCCCCCGGGTGACAGCCTGGGCTCAGCCCCGTTACTCCCTCCTGGAGCCCTTGTCTCGCCTGGCTGGATTTCAAGGCTCTCCCTTGAGCAGGCACCTGTCTGTCAGTGCAGGAAGGAGGAGGAACATGTTCTTTTTCTCCAGTTAAGAATGAGCTGCTTTTCAAGTGGTCCCTCTGGAAGGGCTGGTGAGGGGAAGCAGGAATCCAGATGAGTTTCCTTGCTTTGTGGCTGCCGGCCCCAGCTCACACCCAGCAGGGAAGGCAGTCAGTGACGATTTGAATTGAATTGAATTGAACTGCGCTTTGGGGGGAAAACAGGAAGGTGGAAGGGGCACCGTCCATGGAAAGGAGTGAGATCCTGGGAAACCCATCCCAGCCAGGACCTGGAGGCTGTCGATAGCCCCCGCTGGCCACAGGAGGGATGTGGAGGGGCTGGAGCTGGCAGCCGGGGTGTTCTAGTGTGGGAGGAGAAGGACTCCTCCCTCGTGTGAGCAATTCAGGCATCACAGAAGGTTTCGGGAGCTCTCCCAACCTTCCTGGGAGTTTGGCAGAGGTGAGGAACAGCTCTCGTTCCCGGCGAGCCCTAGCCCTGCAGAGGGATGGGGGATTTGGGCACGATGTGCAGTGGGATGGGGCAGAGGAGTGGTCTCTCCATCCTCTCCACTGCTGCAGATGCTCCCCACCCCAGCTCCAAAGGGTCCCTCGGAAGCTTTGGGGGGACCAAACCTGCACCCCGCACCTGGGGTGTGAATGCCCCGCGGTTTGAGGTGGCTGCAGAGCTCTGCCCTCCTCCTGTTGCGGTGCTGGCCCGTGACTGCCGAGCGGGAAGGGAAGCGAGTGCCATTTCCCACAGCCAGCCGAGAGGCAGGGACCCAAGGGCGAGCCGCTGGGATGAGGCATGCGAGAAGCATCCGCCGCGTCCCGTTTCCCATGGAATGCTTCTCCCGGTCCTTTCTCTGATGTGTGCTGCAGTATTGGTTTTCCTCTGGAGTGGATGAGTCACGGAGAGAGCCGGGAGGGAGCGGGGGCTGCCCGGACATCCCAGGTGCCCTGTGCGCTGGGAGGGAGGGCTGTGTGGGAGGGAGCAGGCACTGCCCGGGGCTGCGGGCAGAGGGCAGGGAAGATGCGTGTGAACAGGAGAGCTGGGGCTGGCTCTGTCCCTGCCCACACCGCACGGGGCTCCCCAGTTCTGGGAAAGGAAGGGGGGGTCCCTAGTTCTGGGAAAGGAAGGGGGGTCCCTCCTTTGGTCCCCTTCACCCTTCCCCGGGGAGGAGGTCACTGTGCGCAGGGGTGAACTCCCAGCTGTGCCTCTGCTGAGTGAGTGGCCGTGCCTCTGCTAGCTCCGCAGAGCTCTCACTCGGCAATTTCATTGACAATGTCCAGCCTGGGAACGCGCCAGGCCAGCTCTGTCACGTCACGATCCGCCAGATGGGAGCTCTCCACGGGAGCGGCTGCGGGACGCGGCCGGGGCCGGAGCCGGGGTCCCCTGCCCAGCAGCTCTGTGCGCAGGGCTCGGGGCTGTGGACTGTGCCACCTGGAACCCGTCCTGCCCCTGCTGCGCCGGGACGTGACGGTGTGGTGGTTCCCCGGCCCCGCTCCCCTCCCCGCTGGGCCTCAGCAACCTGTGCCGTCCCATCCCCGTCCTCCTCTCATCTACGGGTGGGGTGTGGATGGACTCCAGATGCCGGAGCTTTTCTGCTGCCAGCCAGGTGTCCAGCCGCCCCTGGAACACCTCGTGCCCTCTGCAGCCCCCCGCTAACACATCCACCAGCGCTGGCTGCCGGGGCCGGGCCCGGTGCTGCCCTGCTCCCAGCCTCCGGCACCCCAGCCCGGCTGAGCTCATCCCCCGCCTACACGGGCAGGTAACGTGCTCCCGACTCAGCCAAGCCCTTGTGCCTGCCAACTTTCCTCACCGGGGGATTATCTGGATTTCCAGTTGTTCCCACTCCCTGCCTGTGCTCCCTGGGTCCTTCCCAAACGCCCACCTTTGTGGCCGTGCGTGCTTCACCTCTGGAAAGGAGGGGTGGTTTTCACGTCACCCCTCGCCACATCCTCGCCAGAGGTGTCAGCTGAAGGTATGGTGCTGCCCTTTGCTGAGGACATCCTGGCAGGTCCTGGGCCATCAGCAGACACAGACTTCTGAGCCAGAGCAACAGATGTGGCAGCAAGATGCAAAACCAGCTGCTCCCAGTGGTGCCGAGCACTCACACCCGGAGGCTGCCCCGGGAGGAAGCGGCTTCAGCACGGACAAATGGCACATCAAAGTGGCGGCACCAGCCACAGCCTCCCCTTGGGGGTTGGCCCAGATGGGACAGCCCTGCCTGTCGGTGGCTTTCTGCTCCCTCTGCCTGCTTCAGCCTTTGTTTTTCTGCAGGGACACTCGCCAAATATTGTCCTCCTCCTTCTTGTCCTTTATTGCCCCCCTGACCCCGTTCCTCTGTCCCCCACTGCTCCCCAGGCTCCTCGCTCGGCGTGGTGGCAGCAGGACTAAGCAGGTCACTGGAGCCTCTGAAGGCAGCCGGGCACAAGCCACGTTTCTGGGCCCCGGTGGCAGCTCGCAGTGCCCGCTGGCACCCCCGCCGCTCCCACGGCTCCCGGGTCTCGGCTCCTCGGGCCGCCGGCGCCTGGGGACAGCCGCCCTCCCAGCGCCTCCAGCCGTCCCGCCGGGGCCGGGAGGGGACATGGACCCTGGCCATGCATGCCAGCCCCGGAGCCACTGCCGGGGACGCAGCAGACGGAGTTTCCTCTCTGCCCGAAGGAGGGAAAACCAGGCCAGTGTCCCGCAGGGTTGCCAGGGTGACATTTTTGGCGGCCGTGCTGTCCCGGCCGCTGAGCTGACAGGGGCTGCGTGCCGTGAGCTGGGGCAGCCCCTCTGTCCCCGCACCGGGGTGCCCCTGCCCGGGGCCACCCAGCAGCGAGGGACCACCGGCCGCGGGATGCAGGTGGGAGCCAGGAGCAGGGGTGGGGGGACAGCGGGACTCTGGAGGAGGCACGCAGAGATGAAAAATGCCAAAGCTTTGCTGGAGCTGGGAGCCTGCGGGGTAGGAGAGTCTTTTTGGCTGGGGCTCGGGAAGTCTGGGCTGCGAGCTGCAGAGCCACCATGGGAGCACCGCTGGTTTCCATTTGGTCGGCTTTCGAAAGAGCTGCCTCCACTGGCAGCGTGGGTGTCCCCCCTCCCGCGGCGGGCAGTGTTTGTTTGCTTGGGAAAAGATGAGCCTCATTATCTGTCCTCCATGGCTCTCGGACTTTAAAGCTCAGCAGGAGGAGATTTTACGATGGGAAACTGCCCTGGTGTCAGGCAGGCTTTGCATGGAGGTCTCCTGGGGGGGACCGCGGCCCCACTGTGGCAGTGGGGACAGCACCAGGGCTGCGACACAGGCGAGACAGGAGGGTGGCAGAGGGTGATGCGCTTGAACAAGCGCAGCCGGGCCAGGCAGAGCCCGGAGGGGCAGCGAGGAGGAAGTGCGGGATGTAACCCTGCTCCACATTCACCTGCAGCAGCGATAACATCGCTGTGCTCCGTGTGTGGGGAGGTCCGGCCGGGCGGTCAGCGTAGCCCCGAGTGTTTGCACCTCCCCGCCCCTGCAGCGCTGATAACACTGGCAGGGCCAGAATTCCCCCGTGGAGCCAAAGCCGCTTCCCAGAGCTGCCCACAGGCTCTCCCGCCCCACTGGAGCACTTATCCACCCGCTCTGATCCAGCCCATATAAAGCCAGGTCGCTCTGAACGGGCCTCTGCTATCAGGCAGGATCCTTCTCCGTTTTCTAGGAGATGTTTTTTCCAAGCACCGTCCTTGCCCCAGGACTCTGCTCCCCCTTGCTCCACGCAGCCCGGGCCCTGCAGCCCATGCACCCCTCCAAAATCCCTGCGCAGAAGGGCAGCCCGGTGACTCAGGGCTGCCACGTGTTGCCTTTTGTGCAGCTCAGGTACTCCAATCTCTACCTGGAGGGAAGGAATCCAGCTGCGGGAGAAGAAAGGGGTGGTAAATCACTCAGCATCCAGCTGGGAAGGCATAAATTTAAGAGTTCCTGATCACGTGAAAACATTCTGCAGCCAAACAAGAGGCGGCTTCGGTGTGTATTCATGGCCCCCAGACCGGGGTTGTGCTGAGGGGCTGCCTGCCTTTGGCGCCCATGAAAGATTTACAGCCAAAATTCGGAGAGCGGTAGCGTGCCCGTGTGTGAGCGCCGAGCCGAGCAGCTGGATGTTATGGTTTATCCTGCTAGATCCAAACCGTGCCTCAGACTAAACACGCCTCTGCCATCATTAGTGAATCACTTCTACATCCCCTCGAAGTTTCCACGGCTTGGGTTTCAGAAGCTTTTTGCTGCCGCGGGGCACTAAAATGCTGCGGAAGACAAAGCAAGGTGTGGCAGCAGATTTTGCGGGGATTATCCTGCTGGGATAATCCTGGGGCTGGGGCTGGAGGAAGATGAAAGCCGGGGTATGGGGAGGAGTGAAAGTGGGCAGCTTTAACCCCTTTCGCGGCACGGGCAGGGTGAGGTGAGGGGCACCGCAGCCCTGGCTCTGGCACTGCAGCCCGCAGCAAGGGCTGCCCCGGGAGGGTGCCCGGGAGCCCCCCGGCTCCCCACCCTGCCGGGCTGGGCTGGGTTGGTGGCACGATGGAGGAGGCGGGATCGTGGAGTTCCCGAGCCCCGCGCATGCGGTGAGGGCGAGAGAAGGGGCAGGAAAGGAGAACACGGGGTGCCGTGCTGGGAGCGCCCAGCCCTGCCCCGTGCCCCGGGGTGCTTGGAGAGGCAATGAGCTCAGCTCGCTGATTCACTCCCGCCTTCAAGACCAGACCTGGCCTGCGAGCCGAAGCCCGCGGGCTCGGTGGAGCAGGAGGTGGCAGGGCAGGTCCTGCGGGTGCCCTTTGGGGGTGAGGGTGCTCCCCGGAGCCCCGGGCAGAGGCGAGATGCTCCTCCGGAGGGAGGAATACATCCTCGGGAGGGATGTTGCTCGGGAGGGATGCTCCTCGGGGAGCAGAGCTGTGTCCTTCCCGCTGGCCCGTCCCCGGGGGGTGTCCCCGACGCCCTCGCGGCTGCAGGACACCGACGGCCGTGAGAGCCCCGGTCCCGGGAGCTGGGGGAGGGCCGAGCCCCGGCCCCGGCTCACCCGCCCGGGGCGGGCCGGCCCTGCCGCNCGGCACCGAGCGGGCACCATGCGCACGGGGTGAGCGCGGGGGCCGCGGGGGCACCGGGCTCCTGGAGCCGCCGGGGATGGGGGGGCACAGGTAGTACGGGAAGCACGGGGCCGCCGTGGAGAGGCGGCGCCGGGACTCTGCAGCCGCCGTGGAGGGCAGGCNCAGGGGCACCGGTACCGCGGGGACACCGGGGAAGGTGGGCACCGGGACCGGGAAGCCGCCGGGGTGGGGGGCACGGGTAGCGCGGGAAGCCCGGTGCCCCGGGACACGAGGGCACCGGCACGCCGGAGCCGCCGGGCCTGGGGGGTACCGGGACCCTGGAGCCCTCGGGGCTGGGGGTACCCGGGCCCTGGAGCCGCCGGGGCTGGGGGTCCCCGCTGTGACCGCGGGAGGACCTCGGGGTGGGGCTGGGGGTCGGGGGGCGCCCCGCGTTCGGCAGGAGGGAGGGGTGACCTCTCTCTCCCCTTCCCTTCCCGCAGGTGCCCCCCGCTGCGGCTGCTGCTCGGGCTCTTTGTCCTGCTGGCCCCCGCCGCTTCCCAGGAGCCGGGTAACGTGCGCGGGATGCTGGGGAGGGGGGTCCCTGCCGCCGCGCCCGGGCTCCCATGCCTCCTCCCTGTCCTGAAGCCCTCCATCCCCTGGGAGGCTCTCCTCAGCAGGAGGAGTCTCCCCTCGGGCCAAATGCTGCGCCCAGCCGTGGTTCCCGAAGCCGGGGGCGATCCCTTCAATGGCCGCACCCCTCGTGGCTGCCGAGCCCGGGGGCGTCCCGTGTGCTCCATCCCATCAGCGGCCGCGGGTGCTGGGGAAATCCCTGGCTGCAGTTCCCTGGGGCGAGAGCGGTTTGTCGGGTCCGTGCAGGCTGTGGGACGGGCGGGATGGCGCTGCCCAGAAGCGGCCGTGCTCCGTGCGTTAGCGGTTTTCTCCACATGTCTTCCCCGTGGCTGCACGTCCTGGGAAATGTGGCGAGCGGTCGGGAGCCTCGAGCGGGTGCCCTGGGGATGCAACACCTCCCACACCCTTCTGGGCTTTTCCCTGCCTTCGGGGCTCCCTGTAAAATCCCGCTTCTCAAGCCTCTGGTGCGCCGGGAGAAGGGAATTCAGTGCTGACTCAGCTTCCCAGCCCTTCTTTCCCCACGAGGCACACGAGCCGGTTCTCCCGCTGCCTCCTTTTCTGGTGAACTTTACCTCCCCGACAGGGAAGCTTCCTGCCGGCTGCCAGGCGGGATGAAAGCCCTCCTCCCCTTGCAGCCGGTCTCTGGATGCGTGCCCAGCGCCCGGAGGCGGGAACAGCCACGGCTGACACAGGGAGCCCCCGCTCGGATCCCGGGAACCCCACCTGCCAAAGCAGCTGAGCTGCGAGTGACGATCCGAAAACCAGGACAGAGTGGGTTTTCTCTGGGGTAGTGGTCAGGCCATCTTTGGCTTGTGCCAGCACGGTGTGAAGCATCATTCGTGTCCCTCTCTGCCGTCGCAGTCACAGGCTGGGCACGACGTTTCTGTTTGTGGCATCCCCAGGTAGAGGCGAGCTGGAAGTCGGCCGTGAAATTGGTGGATTATTTACTGGAGCGAGGCTTTGTGTCATCTAGGAACAGCTCTGGCACTGCTCCGTGGGCGGCCGGGTCAGCTGCGGAGGGAAGGAGGCCGGCTGGGGCAGCGGGGATGCCCAGCACTCCCAGAGCGCGTCTGGGAGCACTGGGAGAAGCTCTCCAAGTGCCCCGGGCTGCATTTATGATGCCGCTTTTCGTGGCGTGGGTGCCTCCCCAGGGACCGCGGGAACAAAGCTCCCCTTGGAGATGTGCAGAGCTGGGAACATCGTTCCCATGTGAAATCCTGAATTGCCTATTTTGGGTCCCTGGAGACTGTCCAGTGCGGCCGAGCCGAGCTGGAGGGCCGGGCGCTGCTTTAACAGTGGGCACTCAGAGCTACCTGTGCCCTTCCCACCCTCTCTCCATCAGCATCCTTGGGCCCTCAGGGCTGGCCAGGACCCTTTGCTGAGCTGCAGGTGCATCCCCCAGCTCTGAGCAGCCACGCTGGGGGGCCCCAGGAGGTTTCCCAGGGCATGCAGAGGGGATGAGTGCCGGGGCAGCGCGGCCGGCGCCGGTCACCGCTGGCAGGGAGGTGCCCGTCTCACCCAGCTGACTTGGCCGTCTCCCAAAGGCAGGCTGCAGATCGGGTTTTAAAGGAATTCAGCGAGTTGGTGTGGCTTTTTCTCCTTCCTTTTTTTTCTTCCCCCCCGCCCCCTTCCCTTGGTTCAATGTCCAAGGACTGCAGGGCCTGTTCTGCCAGCCCGCCTTTGTGATGGCTCCTGGGGAATGTTTGCTCCGAAGGCTGTCCTGGCATGGAGATAACCTTTCTGTTTATCTGCCTGCCTTGCAAATTTGGGGGCTTAGCTGCCCCAAGCTGGGCTGGCCTCTTATCGCTGGATCTCTGGGATTCCTCGGGAAGGGCACGTAGCCACGAGGAATCGTGCAGGGATGCTGCCACGAGGAATTGTGCAGGGATGCTGCCGTGGGTCTGGTCTGGGGAGCGTGTGGGGAATCACAAGTAGGGCTGTGAGTGTCCCCCAGGCATGGGCTGGGTCAGACACTGGGGAAATCCCCATTTCCAGGGGGGCAGACCTGTGCCAGGTCCCTGGATAGGGGGGATCAGCTGGCCAGGCCACCCCAATCTGGTGGTAGAGGTGACCAAGCATTGGAACAGACTGCCCAGGGAAGTGATGGAATCATCGTCCCTGGAAGTGCTTGAAAAATGTGTAGATGTGGCTCTTGGGGACATGGTTTAGTGGTGGAACTAGCTGTGCTGTGCTACTGGTTGGATTTGATGATCTTGGAGGTCTTTTCCAACTGTAATGATTCCCTGATTCTGTGATCTGCTCTCAAATTGAATTTCTGTGCATCAGTTTGGGGCTGGGACGAGCCCCACAAGCAGCCCCAGCTCTCTGCTGTGCTGCTGCTGAGGGACCAGGCAGCACCTGGGACTTCAAGCTGCCTCCTCCCACTGTTGTGGACAGCAGGTGCTGGAGCTGCAGGTGGGAAGGCTCATTCCTGATGATTTCCATCCCCAGTGGGTTCAGGGTCCTGCTGGCTGGGATGCCTCACAAGCACGTGGCACTGTGCAAAGCGATTTACAGCCTGTGACACAACTGCTCTGGCATCGGCACCGGCGGGGCTTGACAGGTGGATCAGAGCTTTCCTAGCATTATTTTAGGAATTTCTTCAAAAGGCTGGGGGGAATTGGCTGTGGGCAGCACTCAGCATCAGGGGTTTGGCTGGGGCGGGGCTGGCACCTCTCAGCTCTGACAGCGTCCTTTGGCTGCCGAGGTTCCCAGCAGGGGCTGGAGGAACTGGGGAGGATGCTGTGCTCCAGAAGCTCCTCAGGCTCTTTGCCTCCTTGTCAGCTGGCAGGACTGCTGTTTGCAAAACCTTATCTGTGCCGTGGGAGCTGCTGGGGAGGGGGAGCTGCCCCGGGCTGCCGGCAGCTGGAAGGAGCCGAGGCTGCGGCATCTCTCTGCAGCGCCTCTGGGCTCCTGCTCCGTCACCCCTGGCAGGTGGATCCCATCCCTCCCGCCCGGCCCGAGGAGGTGGCAGCAGAGGTGAAGTGGCCGTGCTTGGGTGGCGCTTTGGGGCTGGAAGCTGGGTTTAAAAAGAGACTGAGTATTCCTGCAGAGTGGCTGTGCTCCCGGGCAGGAGTTCGCTTCCGTTGCAGCACACGACCTTTTCGAGCCCTAATCCTAATTTTTCCATTACTTCTCCAGCTCCGTACCTGAGCTTGGTCCATCCACAGCACCCGTTCTCCCAGAGCTCTCGCCTTGGTTTTGGGTTTCCATGTGGCGTCTGCTGGCCCAGCACAGCTGTGAGTGGCTGGGAGCTCCCTCCCCACTGCTGCGCGTCCCCGGAGGGATGGAGAGCTGAGCTGCTCTTCCCTGTGGCCACTAGAAAACCCTGCCCGCACACTCCCACATTCTGGAGAAGCAGGGCATTTTTTGCTCTGAAGAGCAAAAAGAGAGTCTTGGTGGCACTGCTCCCTATTTATTTTGGCCTGCAGCTGGACTAGCCTCTTCTTCCAGTGCTCATGGTGACAAAACTTGGGTGCTGCTGAGCAGCAAATCCGAGCCCTCGCAGAGAACATTTTGCAATCCTGCTCCAAGCGTCATCGCCTGGCTTAAAAAATCCCTGAGCAGAAAAAACTGTGCTGCTGGGAAACTGGCTTTGCTCCTGGGGCGGGGGGGGATGTCACCACTGCTTTACAAGGAGGCGGGAGCGTGTGGAGCAGGGGGCGAGGACTCATCCAAGGCTGCGTCCTCTGATTAAAAAGAGGGACAGGGACTTTTTACATGGGCCTGGAGTGACAGGACAGGGAGAAATGGCTTCACACTGATAGGGGGGAAGGTTGGATGGGATATTGGGAAGGAATTCTTCCCTGTGAGGCCCTGGCACGGAGTCCCAGCTTGCCCAGAGCAGCTGTGGCTGCCCCTGGATCCATGGGAGTGTTCCAGGCCATGTTGGACGGGGCTTGGAGCAGCCTGGGATAGTGGAAGGGGTCCCTGCCCATGCCCATGGGGTGGAACAAGGTGAGGTTTAGGGTCCCTTCCGACCCAACCCATGTTCTGTGACAGGGACGCCGCGTCTCTCCTGCATCACTCTGGCCTGTGGTGACTGTCAGGGATGAGGCCCTAAGCCCTGGAATAACAATCCCAGCAAGTGCGCTGTCTTTTTTCCCAGACTCTTGATAGTTTACCGAGAAAAGAATTAATTCTGGCTTCTCAGTAGAGAGTTCAAAGTGCGGAAGGAGACATCTGGGATCAAGTATCTATGTATATCAGCAGCCCAGAGGTATGGGATTAATAAAACATTCTAGCAATTCTTCTGGTGTATCTGATGACATTCGGGAAAGCACTGGAGAGGAATCCTTTCCAAGGGCGTGCTGCATCTCTCTGACTGAGTGTGCAGCCTGGAGGCAGTGTCTTGGACGTTAGAAAGGAATTCTTCCCCCTGAAGGTGTCGTGGTACAGGTTGATGTGAGAAGCTGTGGCTGCCTCATTCTGGAGGTGTTCAAGGATGGGTTGGACGGGGCTTGGAGCACTCTGGGACAGTGGAAGGTGTCCCTGCCCAGGGCAGGGGGTGGCACTGGATGGGCTTTAAGGTCCGTCCCACCCAAACCATTCTGTGAAGTGGATGAGCTCACCCCACGTCCCAGTTTCCTCTCTGCCAGCTGTGGGGTGGCTCCCCTGTCCCTGGCTCCCCTGTCCTCCAGCCACATTCCTCATCCCCTGGGCACCCATGTGTGTGGAGTGCCCTCGGGAGGATGTGCCCTGTGTGCTGACGGGTGGGAGGTGGTGCAGGGGAAACCTGCGGTGATTTCAGCTGGTGCTAAGTCCCCTTAAATCCTGGGGACTGGGGACAAGTCCCTGGCTCGGCGGGCGGAGGAAGGTGCGTGGTAGCAGCACGTGTGTGGCTTTAGCGCGGGGCTTGGTTAGCCCGGGGAGCTCGTTGCCAAAGACATTGAAGCACGAGGAGCCAAACAGGGTTAGAAAATGGTTCGGAAATCTGTACAGCTCACGGGGGCCCTGGCATTGCCGCAGCGTGGATTTGGAGCCACTGGGAGAGACAGAGGGAGAGCTGGAGCAGGTTGGAGGGCAAAAACCTCCACGCCCTCAGGTATGAGCTCGGTTAATCAACCCCCTGGGGGTGAAGGGGTGGTTCCCACCCCTTGCCTCCTAAGGAGCGCTGGGATGGAGCAGGACACCGACCCCCGCTGGGCTGCTCCGGGGTCAAGGCTCCAGAGGCGTGCTGCGCTCCTGGCTCTGAGCGGCAGCGCCGTTTGGCAGCAGCGGCCCCGGCACCGGGGCTTTCTCAGCAAGCAACATCTGCTCCGGAACATCCCCTGTCTCAAAAAGGTTGCTTTTGTGGAATTTTTATTGCTTTTTTTGTTTTTTTTTTTTGGCATCGCCTCCCAGCCCTTTTCTGAGATGGGAATTGGTCATTAGTGGATTTTATTGTGTTTTTGTTTTATTCCCAAACTCAGTCTGCTGGTTTCCTCCTCCCCTGGGGACTGCAGGATCTGGCTGTTCCTCTGACGCTGTCCCCAGGTTGTGGGAGGCTGCTCAAACAGCCCGGGGTGGGAATAGGAGCCGAGGCACCTGGAATCCAGCATCACCATCCCCGTGCTCTTCCCGCTGTCACCACGGGCATAAATCTCCCACAGCCCAGTGGTCCTTGAAGCTATCTCCGAGTTTATAGCTCTTAAGTTAGCCCCCTGCCTTCCCTCTGGGAAACACGGTAATCAAACCAATTTATTCTTTTCCACCCTCCTCGTTAGTCTGTAACTTAATTGAGCTGGAGACTGTTGACTTTTGGATAAACAGCAGCTGTTTGATAACCCCCAGATAAGCTGGTGGTGCTCACTTGAGGCATGGTGGGAAGGCATCTGTACAGCTTAGTCCTTCCCCTGGGGTCCCAAAATGCTTTCCAGAGGGGCCAGGAGCCTTATCCAGGGGACCCAGGACGTGTGGGTGACACGGAGCCCCAGGACACCTCAGTGATGCCGGCGTCTCCCCAGGTGGGTCCCAAAAGTGGGGAAGTGCTCTGTCCTGCTGAGAGCTGGGGCTCAGGGGGGCCCTGATGGGTGGGAGGGGGTGGAGTAGAAACCTGCAGTGATTTCAGGTGGCACTAAGTCCCCTCGGATACCAGGGAGTGGGAGAAAGCCCCAGCCCCTGGCGCTGTGGATGCAGGGAGGCGTGTGGCAGCAGCACGCCTGTGGTTTTTGGCTTTTACTGTAGATTCTTCCAACGGTTTGGCTTGGAAGGGACCTCAAAGCCCATCTCGTTCCACCCCCTGCCATGGGCAGGGACACCTTTCACCGTCCCAGGTAGCTCAGACTTCAGGCTTCGATTAACCAGTTGTTACTTCTGCAGCTGCTCTGGGCACGGCTCTTTGGTGGGGAGAGGGATCTGTCAGGCCACCAAGGTGGAGGGTGTGCGGGGGTCCCGGCATCCCCCGTGGGGGGTGGGAGCCCTCATGGCATCCTGCGAGGCCGGGGTGCCAGCCCGGCTCCAGCTAGCCCAGCCACTGGCCGATGCCGATGCTGACACCGGTGGCTCCTGAGCCACCTTCTCCTCGGGCTCGGCCGAAAGAGTTAAGGAAGCCGCTGGAGAGGGGCCCCCGGAGGCAACTGCTGGAGGTAATCATCTTCCCTCGGCTCTTTTTTCTTTCCCCCTGCTAATTGCGGAGTTGACATCGTCCCCTCTCATGAAAGGCTCTTTTGTCAGCCGCGTTGCTGGGCAAAGCCCGGCCTTGGCAGCAGGTTGCGAGCCCCGGGCCCGGCTCCTGCGCATCTCTCTGCGGCGGCAGGTAGTGAAATGCCTCTTCGGTGACAGCCACGTCCCTCCCTCCCTGGCTCCCGTCCCAAACAGAACCTAGACAGCGGCAAAACCCCTCCTTTCGGCCGACGGGGCCCGATTTTCGCCCGGTTCCACCTCGGCAGCGGAGGGAAAGGTCAGCCCGTCTAGACTCTAATCCGACGAGTGTTGTATTTCTCCGCCCGCGGGTGTCCTGGCAACGGGATTAGAGCGCGGCGCGGCGCGGACGCTGGCGCGGTCCCGCTCCATCCCGGGCCGGCGTCCGGACGCGCCGCTCCGCATGGCCGGGCAGCCCCGCGGCTGGGCTGGGCTCCGGCCCCGCTCCCCGTGCCTGCCCCGGCCCTGCCCGCCGCTCCCGGCGCCAAACATCAGCCCGGCGGCGGGGGAATTGAGGATGCTGCTGGTGGAACAGGCT
>VXAZ01006386.1:182283-209406 GCA_013399875.1 Gymnorhina tibicen
TGGTGGAACAGGCTCGCGGATGTTTTATCCAGCCCGGCGGCTGGTGGGGCCGCCGGTGAAGCGCTTGTGCCCCAAGAAGTGCCGGTTTTGGGGACCGCACCGGGGTGGGATGCTCCACGCCAGCACCTCGGGACGGCCTGGGTGGCTGTAAATCTCACAGTGGAAATGGGTCTCCCCGTGCATCCCCCGCGTCCCAATGCTCTGATCTCCCTCCCGGAACATCCCTCTCGGTGCTCTGGTCTCCCGCTACATCCCCTGTATCCCAGCACCTGGGTCTCCCAGGACATCCCTTCCTTCCCGTTCCAGCTGTGCTGCAGGGGTAGCTGTTAACCCCTGACATCCCTCTGGCCTCGGGGTCAGCCACGGTGGCAGCCACACCGGTAAAAATGTGTCTGTTCAGGTCGGGAGCAAAAATATTTCCCATTTCCTTCATTCAGCTGCTTAATCTTTTCATCTCGGTCACCTGATGGCCCCAATTTGCCTCCAGGTGCTGCTGGCGGAGCCTCCCTGCCCGTGTCGGGGCTCAGGGCTTGCAGCTGGTGCCAGAGCTCAGCGCCCAAACATCCGAGGGGCGGTTCCCAGCGGGTGCCGTGCATCCGGAGCCCCCCGGATCCATGGCACGGCCGCCTGATAACATTGTCCCGTTTTAATCTTTGTGAGCCTTTCCTCCGCCTTCCCCGCGGCCCCTTTCCGGGCTTTCTCCTGCCTTCTCTTCCTTGCGGAGTGGCCAGCCAGGGTTTCTGCGGCGAGCTTCCACCCCATCCTTGCCGTTCCCCCCATCCCGCTGGGCTCTGGCATCCCCAAGTGCGGGGTGCTGAGGAGCCGAAAGGGGTTTGCAGAGCAAAGTCGGGGTTAAATCTTTGCCGCTGCCATCCGGAGGAGCCGGGAGCTGGTTCCCAGCGCAAGCCCGGGGGCTCCCGCAGGCTCCAGCATCCCTCCAAGCGGGGTGCTGGGCCCAGGGCAGGGCTGTCCCCGGAGCTGCTGGAGCCTCGGCGCTCGGGCTCCGCGCCCTGCAAGCGGCCACACGCTCTGGCGAGGCGGCGGGCCCGGGAGAGGGGGGCTCGTTCCCTCGCATCCCGGCTGGGTGCTCCACAGACAGGCTGCAGCTTGCCCGGAGTCCCGGAGCGCGGCTCCTGCCTGCGTGGGATTTTTTTTTTTTTTTTCCCCCCGCAGCTGGAGCGGGTTAAGTGGGGTTTAGGAGCGTTTTCTTTTCTCCTGGGTGCTTAAAACAACAATAAATAAAATCCCAGCCCGGCGAGTGACGCTGCTGCTGCTGCTGCGAGGAAGGGAAGAGGTTGCTCTGCTGATTTATGGGGAATTTTTTGGTTTTTTTCAGCTTTACAGGTCACTGCTAGCATTTGTGGAATTGGCTTTGCTGCAGGAAAAACTGGTTTCCAGCTTTCCCGTTAGGAAGAAACTTCTGCGATCGCGTAATTAAAATGCAGAAGAAAATAAAAGGGCAATATATGGGTAGGTGCCAGGGGAGCTGGTTGTGGTGCTCGTAGCTGGGTCCTTTGGAGGCTGTGTGTGTGTGTGTGTGTGTGTGTGTGTGTGTCCTCTGCCTNATATGGGTAGGTGCCAGGGGAGCTGGTTGTGGTGCTCGTAGCTGGGTCCTTTGGAGGCTGTGTGTGTGCGTGTGTGTGTCCTCTGCCTTGCTCTGACCTTGGCTGGGCTGCTTGCAGCCTGTGGCAGGAAAAAAAAAAAGGCATTTTTTGCCCTTTTTCTGGGCTTTCTGGCTCCTGCACCAGCCTGCAAAAGCAGAAAAAAAAAAATCTGCATTTTGACCATGGGAATGTTTTAATCCATCTTGAGGCAGTTTCCAGAGTTTTTTTATCACCTTATCTGGGCTGGGGCTGGCACCAGGCTGAACTCCTGTTAGGCGGGGAATGCTGGGACTGTGACTCCTCCATCCCATAAATGCAAAATTATGGATTTGTCTCAGCCCCATCCTCCTGCAGGGGACAGCAGCAGCCTGCAGGTTCTCATCCTGGGGGTCCCGGCTCCCCAGAACTTCTAAGGAGAGAAGGGAAGCTCTGCCTCCACAGGATTATTTTTTTGTTTCCTTTTTTCTGTTTGTTTCCAGAAACAAACTTAGCTGCTTAGACTTGGATATTGGGAAGGTGAACATTTTTAAGTCTGGGATGGCGATAGGAGAAGAGACCCCCTGGTTTTTGGGGCACCTTGTACCCCAAGTGTGGCCATCAGGAACAAAACCATCCCAAGTCACAGAATCCCAGAATGGTTTGGGAGGGGAGGGACTTTAAATCCCATCCAGTCCCACCCCGTGCCATGGGGCAGGGACAGCTCCCACTGTCCCAGGCTGCTCCAAGCCCCAGTGTCCAGCCTGGCCTTGGCACTGCCAGGGATCCAGGGGCAGCCACAGCTGCTCTGGGCACCCTGTGCCAGGGCCTCCCCACCCTCACAGGGAACAATTCCTTCCCAATATCCCATCCAGCCCTGCCCTCTGGCAGTGGGAAGCCATTCCCTGTGTCCCGTCCCTCCATCCCTTGTCCCCAGTCCCTCTCCAGTTCTCCTGGAGCCCCTTTTGGCCCTGGCAGGGGCTCTGAGCTCTCCTGCTCTGACAAGACTCGAACCCCACCCGGGCATGGTCCTGCCGTAGTGAACCTGCTTCAGCAGGGGCTTGGATTTGCTGATCTCCAGAGCTCCCTTCCCAGCCCCGGCCCTCCGGGGTGCTGTGAGTGACGTCCCCGCGAGGCTCGCCCAGCCTTCCCAGCCCGCCCCCCCTTTGAACCCTCTGGTATGTGAATTTTTGCTGGTGTCAGAGGGTCGGCGGCTGCAAAATCCCTCCCGGTTAAAGGGTGGGAATACCAGTGTGTGCAGCTTGGGATAATTACCAGTTGTCAGCAAAACAATAGTGGCATTGTGGGGCAGGAGCAAAGGGAAAGGGCCCCTGTCTTGAGAGTAATGTTACTTTTCTATTTACGTTGCCATAGTCTTTGCTGAGAAATGGCCCTATTCTCTCTAATCCTCCCCTTCAGGCATGCCTGCTGGGCTTTTTTGTGTGGTTTGGGGTTTTTTTTTTTTTAACCCCTTCTCATCCCAGGGAACAGCTTGTGGGTACCCATCTCTGAGGCGCTGTGCTGCAGGGATGCCCTTGGCCCATGGCATCGTGCCCGTGGGCTGGGCAGCTTTGCTTTGGGATGCTGATGCCTGGGATGGTGCCCGGCTGTAGCATCATCCCTGCGTTCGGGGGCGGGCAAACTGATCTGGAATCTCCGTCTTCACGCAAGCAGGAACCAAATTTACAGCCCTCCTTGTTCTTGGCATCTGTCCTGTTACAGGCGGTGAGCTTCACTGCATTAAAACTATTTACTGACCTTACATCTTGCTTTAAAACCGAGTGGCTTGTGGAAGAAGGGAATAGCTGGTCAAACGCTGGCTCTGGTTGTTGGCTGGAAAGGGATGATGTGCGTTCCGGCCGTGTTCTGGCCTCATCCAGCTCCTGCTGCCTTTGCCCAGCACTTGCATGCAGCAGCAAAGGATCACCGGCCTGTTTGACCCCTTTACTGTCCATCTCCGAGGGTGTTTGCGCTTCCCCAAAAGGTCTGAGTTTCCCTGCCTAAATGCTTGTGGGGACGTGGTGGGGAGAGGGGGATTTCAGCCTCGGCTGGTGTCAGGTTGTCGTCGCTCACCCTGATTTCAGGGCGTTCGGTGGATTTATCTCCCGCTGCGGCGCTGGGACGTGCGCAGCCGGGCGGGTTCAAGGCCCGGGTGACGCTTTCCCTGTTCCAGCGGCCCCTCATCCAGGCCGTTCGTGACCCCCAGAGGGCCTGCCGGGCACCTCTCCCCGTCGTGTCCCCAGTCTGGGGGCCCAGAAGGTCCGGCGTGGAGCGCGGTGCCGCGCGGGCAGCCCGGGAGGGGACGCGATGGGATGTGACAACAAAGCAGGACGGCCAAGGTCGGCTGCCTGGTGCAGAGGAAACTTTGGAAGGAGCCAAAACTTTGGAAATGCTGCCAAAGTCAGCAGCACAGGCGAGCTATTGTCTGAGGAGTGCAAAGAGGTGGAAGGACCACGGAGCGGACACGGAGTCTTATTACGGGCACAGCCGGGGGCTTCCAAGCCAAACAAAGTCCCCTGCGCTGCAGGAGGGCAGCGCTTACAAGACCCAGGCTGGTTGGACGAGGTGGAGATTGCAGCTGAAATCCCTAAACAAACCCCCCTCCCGGCTCCCCCTTTTCCTGTCCGTTCCCTAAGAAAACAGCGTTCCTCGCCACCTGGCCCCGCAGCAAGCGCGCGAGCTCGGATCCCGGCGGCCGCACGCTGCGCTGAGGGTGAGGTTAATGACCTGCCGGGTGGTTTTCCTCCCTGAAAGTCCATGGCGAGGCTCTGTAAAGCATCCCCGAGCTGGGGCGGTTGCCTCCTGCAGCAGCACTGGCCAGCTGGCACCCAGCGTGCCTGGCTGGGGCGGGTGCAGGACGGATGCTGTTTCCCAGGATGGAGGCTGTGCCGCTCCGTTGTAGCTTCAGGTACGGCATCGCTTGGCAGCTCTTCTGTGTTTTGTTTGGTGGATTGGGGTTTTTAAGCTGCGCTGGTATTTTCTTCGCTGCTGAAGGCCTGGAAAACAGCTGGGAATGGGCAGCTCCCAGTTTTTGTTGTGTAGGCTTCGAAGTTCGAAGTTCGTTCTGGGTTACCTTCGAGATCGGGGTGTTGCTCCGTGACATTGGAGCGTTAAAATCCTGGCATAGCTGAGGGGCGTGGAAAGCTTTGTTTGAGCTCTGGGGACACGTACTCCACCTGGGTGCCTTGTCCTGCTCCGATTTCCAGGCTGGGATGGCATCGAGTCGGATCACAAACCCTCCATCCCATCCCTCATCTCCCCTCATCCTGCTGCACAGCATCTGCCCACAGCCGGGGTGCCGGGTGCATTGATCTCCCTGTATCCCCGGGGAAGTAAGTGCCTGGGAATGGGAATGCGCTTCCTCTCTGTCCCTCAGGGAGACAGCAGCCACCCCCCTCCACCAGCTGCCTGTCCCGAGGGTGGTCACGGTGCCGCCAGAGCCCCCTCGGCTTCCTGCCGAGGCAGGAATGCCGGCAACTCGATTGAGACTTGGGGCTCCCTGGCTGAGCCGGAGCCTCGGTGGGAGGTGAGGAGCAGGGTGAGTCTTCCCCTGTCCGGCGAGCAATTAGTCTGCAAGGTGATTTATTAATGCGGAGGAGGATGATCCAGGGGGTCGCATTCCTTCCCTCGCCTTCCCTGCCTTATCTCGGGGCTGTCGGATGGCCCCGAGGGAGGTGAGTGATGGGAAGCAGAGGCATGGCCCCAGTGGGGGCAGGATGAGGGGGGACTGGGGGCTACAGCTCACCCCAGGCTCACCTTGTGTTTCAGAGACCTCCCTTGGGTTCGGCTGTGCCCACGCATTGATGCTCCCTCTGCACCGTCCGTTCTCCCCAGGAAACCTCACGGGGTGGCCAAAGTCGCTCCAGCCCCAGTTCTCTGCTGCCTTGTCCCCTTGTCCCTGTGGATGGGCAGAGTGGGACACCAGCACCTCTTGGCCGCGCCTTGGCCAGCCCTGCTCGGTTCAGGAGCAGGAGGAGGATGCAGGCAATGGCAGGGGTCTGGGCACGGCCACCCTTCCTCCCCTCCCGCGGCTATTTTATGGCTCCCCCGGGCAGTCGTGACATTTTCACGGTTTATCTTCTCGAGGAATTTGCCGGGAGGATGTTTCTGGCTCTCCCTGAGTAAATGTTTAGGAACGCTGCGCTCCCGGGGGCTCCGCGGTGTTGCACAGCCAGAGGCAGGGGGGAAACGCCGTCCCGGAGGCAGAGCCTGGCAGGGTGGCACCTGTGTCACTTCTGGGGCTGTGCTGGCTGCTGTCACTCCTGCCAGCTCGGCTCCTGTGCATCCTTGTCTCCCGCCTCCCCATCAGGCGTGGGCTGGGTGCCGCTGCCTCTCTCGGGGGCTGTCCCGGCACGGGAGGTCAGCGGCTCGGGATGTGGGGATGTGGCAACATCCTCGGCGTGCGTCTCCGTGAGGGCCTTTTGACCTCTGTTTGGGCTGCTAGATGGGGAACGGATTAGAATCCCAAATGTCAGTAGGATTTACAGATACCATCTGCTGCTGACAGTCCCTGAATTTTTCTGCTCAGTGCGCGAGCGCTCCCGCCTCCGGCTTTCCGGCTGTGCTGCTGTCAGGGCTTCCTTTTCCCTTCCTTTTCCCTTCCTTTTCCCTTCCTTTTCCCTTCCTTTTCCCTTCCTTTTCCCTTCCTTTTCCCTCCTTTCCCTCCCTCCCGGTCCCTGCCCGGGGCTCTGTGATCCCTGGGATGGCCGCCGGGATGGGGCCGGCAGAGCGGGGTCTCCCGAGGAAGCGTCCGCGCTCTGCTCAGCCTGAGGCTCCCTCTGCTGTCCGTCCGTCCGTCCGTCCCTCCGCCTGTCCGTCCATCTGTCCGGCTCTCGCTGGGGACTCCTTGGGCTGCGCAGGAGGAATTGCTGAGCTGGGCTGGGGCGGGCTCCCTGTCCTCTCCCAAAATCCTGCAGGGAGAGCAACCCCGGAGAGAAACATCGGTGTGCTTTGACCGCGGATGAAAGGCTGCGGGCCTGAGTGACTGGCTCCTTTTCCCTACTTTTTATCTATTCTTCCCTCTTTTTTCCCCTTTTTTTTTCTCTTTTTTTTCCCTCTTTTTTTCCCCTCTTTTTTTCTCTTCTTTTCCCTTCTTTTTTTTGTTTTTACCCCCATTTTCTCTTTCAGTGTCCTTTTTTCTCCTCCTTTTTTCCTCTCTTTTGTCTTTTTTCTTCCGTCTCTTTTCTCTTCCCCTCCCCTTCCCCGCTCTTGCCTTGTCCCCTTCTCTTTTCCTCCTTCTCTTCTCCCTCCTCTCTTTTTTCTGTTCTTTTCTCCTTTTCCCCCTTTCCCCCCTTTTTTCCCTCCTCTTTCTTCCTCTCTTTTAGACTTTCTCTTCTCTTGTCTCTCTCCTTCTCTGTCCTTTCCTACCCTCATTTTCCACTTCTTTCCCCCCCGACTTTCCTCCACTCTTTCCTCGACTTCCCCAATCCCTTTTTTTCCTCTTTTCTCCTTTCCCCCAACTCTCTTCCTCCCCTCTCATTTTCCCCTTCTCCTCTCCCCACTCTCTCTGCCCCCACCCTCTTCCCCAAATCTATTTTCTTCCCATGTCCACTCTTCTCCCCCACCTCTAGTTTTTCCTCTCTTTTCCCCCCTCTCTTTCCTCCCTCTCTATTCTTCTGGCCCAGGACTGAGCCCTCAGTGGCTTCTTAGGGCAGCCTAACCCCCTTTTCCTGAGGAGCCGTGCTGCAGCACCAGATGCAGGACACTTTCGGGAAGATGCAGCCGGCCTGTTTGGGAGGGAACTGGGACCAGGATGAGGGTCCAAACTTGCTTTTCAGGGAGTCCGAGGTTATGACGAGCTGGCAGCAGCATCTTGTGGAGTGTGCAAAGTGCTTTTTGGGAGCCTTTAGCCTGGAGGAGGCTGAAACAAGGGATTTTCCCTGCTCTGCCAGCAAGCCAGCTGCCATGGCTTCTCCCTGGGGGGATACTTCCCCAAAATGTTTCACCAGCTGGTGCATTCCCAGTCCCTGCCTGGCTGCTTGCTCAGTGGCAGAGCTGGTCGCGCTGGGCCGAGATGCTCTAGTGCCGCCTGTGCCACCAGCCCACCCTCAGGGCACTTCTTTGGAAATCTCTTTTTTTGGGGATGCCCCAGCCCTGCCTCCTTCCCGGGGAGGTGTGCAGTGAAACGAGGATCATCGGCTTAACGAGGGACCTCTGCCCCACTCCGCTGTCATGAGCTGCCTGCTCCCGGCAGAAGGGAGAAGCGGGAATTCCTGTGGCTGGGCATCCCGTCTGCACACGCTCGGGGTACCCCAGCAGGGCGCTGCTGCCCGAATCCTCCTGGCAGAGACGAGGCAGCTCATGGGCGCATGTGATGCTCCCCACGCCGGGAGCTGCGCTGCTCTGGCGGGGAAGAGGCTGCGGGAGCAGCAAGGTCGGGAATGGAAGCAGCAGTCGCTGCCATCCCTCTGGGATGTGCCGAGGACACCGCACGGTGCCACCGCACCCTGGCCCCAGGGCAGCCGAGCCGGGCGTGTGCATCCCCGTCAGGACACGCCACGCCGGGGAGGGCTGGCAGTCAGCTGGCTCCTTCCCCAGGCTCATGGGAGTGCGGGAGCTCCGGGAGGGGCTGTACGGAGTCTCTGCCACCCGCACGAACCCGTGTCCCGTGCGGATTGGCGGTGGCTGTTCCGCAGCAGGCGCCCCTAACAGCATCGGTCATGGGGGCAGCTGCTGGCAGCAGCAGCCTGCTGCCATTTTCGGGGGAAAACACACCCGTTTCGCTTCAAAAGTAGCGTGGGAAGCGTTGCATAAAGCAAAACGGACATCTGAGCATTTGTCTCGGTGATTTTCCGGAATATTTTTGAACTGGAGCACCAGCCCCGGCGTGTGGAGAGCTCCGCTCTGCGGGACGGTGTGACGGCACACCGTGACTTTCCTGGTCACACAGCCAAGGGGAGCCAGAATTGTCACCTCCCCGTCAAAATCCTGTCTCAGGGACACTTCTGGAGCCACGGGGGTGACCTGGCTGGTGTCGCCACGGCAGAGCAGGCCCTGGGAGTACTCCCTCCCTGCAGGGGACAGGGGCTCGGTGGTCCTCAGGAGCAGGGGGCATCATCACCGGAGCGGATGTGGGAAAACAGGCTGGACAAGTGGATTTGGGGGGAGCTTTTTTAAGCTGAGGCGAAGAACAATTGGAATTTTTGGGGTGTGGGAGAGCGCCAGCGCTGCCCAGGGGAGATTTTCATCCCGGGCTCCAGGAAAACTTGTGATTGGGAAACTTGTGATTGCTCAGACCTGGCTTCGAGGCGTTGCTGGCGCGTGATGCTGGGGGGGGGGGGGGAAGCTGCAAGTACCCCCCGAGCCGTCCTGCGACAGCTCCTGGGGGGTCCTGGCCCTGTAACTGAGCCGGGAAAGTGGCTTTAAACACTTGGCGTTGGGGACTTGTTGTGTTTCCGGCTGGTGGAAACACTGGAAATGTTTCCTGGGATTAGTTTCCCTCCCCGTTGGGTTTTGCTCTGAGATGATGACCTTTTCCCGAGGCCTGCAGTGGGGTGTCCCACCAGAGCTGGCCATCCACGGGGACCGTGCCCATGCACGACCCCACCACGTACAGCTCTCCATGCCGGTGATTTAACCGGACCCACCCACCGCGCAGGGAGAGAGGATTTGGGATTTTTTTAGGGCAGGAAGGAGTTAAACATCCGGCAGCAGCTGCTGGGACGGGCGACAGGGTTCGTCTGAAGGCTGGCTGGGCTCCCGGAGGTTTTGGGGGGCTCAGGTGGGTCCCCGGGCGGGCAGCGGGGTCCCCGAGGGGCCGTGCCGGCAGCGGGAGGCTGGCGCTGGGGAGAGGAGGGCTCGGCGCGGCCACTCCGCCCCCTGCTCCGCTCCGGTTTGAAGGGTCGGGCGCCGGAGCCGGGGAGCAGAGAGCGATGTGAGTGCTCCGAGAGCCTGGCCGGGGCAAAACTCCTGCCTCTCCCCTGCTTTCCCTCCTCCAGCCTCTCCGTTCCGCTCTCGGGAGCGACGGGGCTCCTTCTCCCTTCCCCATGGCCCCACCTCGCTTGGGGTTTCTGCTCCTCCTGGCTGGCTGCTTCTCCTGCTCCAAAACGCAGCTCCTGGGCTGGGTTTGGGACAGCACGAAGACCACGGGAAGCCCGGCAGCTCCCGGCGAGGGAGTCCCGGCATCAGAGCCGCCAACCTCGACGGCAGCTCCGGCTCCCAGCCCGTCCCCAGGGACGTGGGGTGGCGAGGTGGCGGGGACTGTCACCACCCCACAGCGGCAGGAGCCACATCCTGCTCCAGCAGCGCCTGCAGGCGAGGGAACCGCAGCCAAAACCACGGAGCAGTGGGACAGGAATGCCACAGGGCTGCTGGAGAGCACGACACGGCCGAGCATCGCTCCTCCCCGCAGCACGTCACCTGCCCCGGGACAGCAGGCGGCCAGCAGCCCCACCGAGGACCCCCAGCTCCTGGGGTCAGGGACCACTGAGGACCTGCAGCTCCTGGGCTCAGGGAACACCGAGGACCCTCAGCTCCTGAGGTCGGAGACCTCTAAGGACCCCCAGCTCCTGTGGTCAGGGACCAGCGAGGACCTGCAGCTCCTGGGGACAGGGACCACCAAAGACCCCCAGTTCCTGGAGTTAGCGACCACCAAGGACCCCCAGCTCCTGGGGTCAGGGACCACTGAGGACCTGCAGCTGCTGGGGTTGGGCACCACTGAGGAGCCACAGCTCCTGGGGGTGATGAGTACCACGGACCTGCAGCTCCTGGTGACAGGGAGCACCAAGGACCCACAGCTCTTGAGGACATGGACCACCGAGGACCCGCAGCTCCTGGGCATGGGGACCACGGAAGACCCACAGCTCCTGGGGACAGGGACCACTGAGAATCTGCAGCTCCTGGCATTGAGGAACACCAAGGACTCACAGCTCCTGAGGACAGTGACCACTGAAGACCCACAGCTCCTGAGGACGCTGACCACTGAGAATCTGCAGCTCCTGGGGGCAGGGACCACCGAGAACCTGCAGCTCCTGGCGATGAGGAACACCGAGGACACACAGCTCCTGAGGACACTGACCCCTGAGAACCCACAGCTCCCGGGGAACACTGAGAACCCACAGCTCCTGAGGACAGTGACCACTGAAGACCCACAGCTCCTGAGGACGCTGACCACTGAGAATCTGCAGCTCCTGGCATTGAGGAACACCAAGGACCCACAGCTCCTGAGGACAGTCACCACTGAGAACCCAGAGCTCCTGGGGGCAGGGACTCCCACAGCAGTGGAGACACAGGTGTCCTTGCAGAGACCAGCAGGTGCCCAGCCAGGTAGTGCCCCCTTTCCTTTCTCACCAGGTGATGGTCCCCGTGAGCGGGCGGTGCCGTTCCAGGACCCCTCGGCACGACCTCCCCATCGCCTCCATGGAGCATCACCGAACCTGTGGCACGGCACCGGCCACCGGGGGCTGGCTCTGGCCAGCAGGAACGGGAGCCAGAGCCCCCCTCGGCCTGAGCAGAGGGTGGATGAGGGTGTGGATCCTCCTGTGGCCGATAAGTCCGCCCCTCTGGAGTTCGATTTACTAACCGCTACCATGCGGCTCTACGGGAGCGGCGGCGCGGGGCTCGCGTCCTTCTTCCCGGGACTGATGCCAGCGGCCGGCCGCTGCCAGCCCATCCCGACCCACCTGCCCTTCTGCAGCGTGCTGGGCACCAGCCATGTCCGATTGCCAAATTACCTCCGGCACGGCAGCGAGGAGGAAATTCGGGCGGCTTTGCATGAGTGGGAGGGGCTGCTTGAGTCGCGGTGCCATCGCTACCTGGAGTGGTTCCTCTGCTTGCTGCTGCTCCCCGGCTGTAGCCCCTCGGTCCCCGTAACCCCCCCGCCGTGCCAGGGCTTCTGCGAGGCCGTCAGAGACCTGTGCTGGACTCACTTGGCCGGCGGGCGCCTGCCTCTGCCTTGCGATGCTCTCCCTGAGGAGGATGAAGGGTTTTCTTGTGTCTTTATTAATGCTTCTGCAGGTAACGTGGCCGGGGGACGTCCCTGTGTGGTGTGTCCCCTCCCCAGGCTCCCCCAGGCGCTGGGGGATGCTTCTGCCTTGTGCCCGAGGGACGCTGCTGAGTCCAAAACTGCTTTCCATCCAGCCTTGGCTTTTCCAGACAGAACCAGCGGGTTTGGGCTCCCTCCACGAGGCCAAGCATCGCTCCTGGTGAATCACAGTGGCCAGCACAGGGGGATGCTCCCCCAGCGCATCATGCTGGCGTTCAGGGCCAGTTTCCCGGTGCCGCGGGGCTTTGGGGTGGCCATCCTGGGATCGGGGCACTTGGAGAGCTGGCAGGAACGGGGCAAGGACCCCGGCCCCGTGAGCAGCCAGCCGCAGCACCGTGGTGGTGAGGAGGTTTCAAGGTGACCCTTGGCCGTGCCCGCACGCTCCCCTCTCCCAGAGCAGCCCTTTGGGGTTAATGATTCACCCGACGGCGGCTAATGTTTGATCTCCGCTGCTTGGAAAAGTGGGAGAGGTTACTTCGCCTCCAGCTTCATCCTTCGGTGGCCGTGACCTTCCTGTGTGTCAGCCAGGGAGCCAGACAGGGCAGGGGGGTGAAGGACGGGAGCGGGGGGTGGCTGGTGCTTGGAGAAAGGCAGCTGGGATGAAAGCTGGAGATCCCCCCGCCCGCCGAAGCCTCTGAATGAGGCTGTGTTCCCGTGCCGACCCCCATGCCCCCGGCGGGCGGCCGGGAGATGCCAAGGAGGAATGCCGAGACTGGGGGCTGGCAAACCAGGGTCACCCACAGGGTCCCCTCGGTGTCAAAGAGGCTCTGTTCGCAGGGGGATGCACTGGGATCGTGGGGGTGCTCGGGGAGGAGGCGCATTCCCTTCGGGGGCTGCACTGTGGTTGCTTGGACGGGCAGTGTCGGGAATGCGTGGGGAGTGTGGGGGCTGGGGTGCAGCCAGGGAGTGCTGGGCGTCCCCTGAATCCCACGCTGGCAGCCCGGAAAGGTCATGGCAGAGCGGGAAGGTGGCTTGGGGCATCCTGGGGACGTTTCTGATGGCAGAATCGCTGCGTCCAGAGACATCCCCAGAGCCGTCCCGTGTTGGCCCCAAACCCACCGTGGCCCCCGCCACCTCTCCATGTCCCACGGTGGGTGCTGCCCGTTTGCCACGGGGATGATGGCCTGCGATATCCGGGCTCTGGATGCCCTTTGGAAAAGGCAGGCATGGCCTGGGAGGTTTAGGGATGAGAAGGGGCACTTGGCTTCTGTAGGGGAGCAGGCATTTGAAGGGGTCTCCCCTTACCCCTCTGCTCCCCAGTCCCCATCCAGCCTCTGTCACGCAGGAAGAAAGTCCCTTTGCTCTGGGAAGTGCTGGCACCCAGCTCCCACCCCAGACTGGGGGTGGGTGGCATGTTTGAGGAGGAGGGAGACTCCCAGAGCCGGCTGCAGCTCCAAGGGGAGAAGGGTTGAAAATTGCCCTGTTAACAAAAGCCTCTTTCAGCATGCCCCCGTCATCCCGAGCCCCGGAGGGGACACAGTGACTTGTCTGGCTGCAGGAATTGCAGCGCTGGCTCTTACACCCCTGTGGACCCCCGGGAGGAAGCTCTGGTTTCCTTTTCCCTCTGGTTTCCTTTTCCCTTGGCTTCCTCCAGCCCCAGATAAACGCAGTCCCTGCATCTTGGCACTTGCAGTTGGAGCGAGCTTGTGGGGTGCTGAGCATGGGGCTGCTCAAGGGTGGGCGACAGGCTGAGAGTTTGGGGGAGCCCCGCTCGCTCACCCCATCCTTTTTGGTGTGGGGCTGTGCACATCTGGGAGTGAAAGGGTGCTGGGCTCCAGGATCCAGAGGTTCTCCTCTGAGCAGACTGGGGATGCCCTATGGGGAAGCCTGACCCCAGTGCAGGGAAGATGAAGGGGCTAGAACTGGTGGAAGACCGGGAGGGAGATTTTCTGCCAGCCAGGTGCTCAGTTTTGGGGTGCCGAGGCTGGGAGGGACTGGGGGTTTGGGGAGCAGGGTGGACACGGAGCAGTTTCAGAGCCAGAGTTTCAGAGGATCAGTGGATCTGGCTCTGGCAGAGCGAAAAGTTGCCCCACCTTTAGCTGGTGGCACTTCTCATGTCCCCACCGCTGGGTCCCTGTCATGGGGCTGGCGCTGGCATTGGGGCTTGGCAGCGGGGGGAGCCTGGGAATGCTCCATGTCCCCCAGGCTTTGGAAGAGGCACCCAGGTTTTCATCACCATCCCAAGAGACGTGTTTTCCTTTCGGGCTGGGCAAGGCCGGGCCGATTCCTTCTTTCTCTTTTCGGTTTTTTTTTTTAAGAAGCTCTGGAGGACAATGCCTGGCTGCAGAGCTGGGTGGAGGTTCCTGGCTGATCCTCCTGGGTTCAGCCCAGGATACCTCAGGATACACCTCTGATTCCCCACACCCACTCCCCACTGCTCACATGAAAACCAGGGATGGAACTGGGGACACCAAATTGTCTCATCTCCCTCTCCTGACTCGGGATCGGGCCAAAACTCAGCGCTGAGCATCCATTCCCAGTGCAGATCCCTCAGCAGTTCCGGAGCCAGGGCGGTTGGGTTTCCTCCCTCCCAGGAAAGGAGAGGTTAAAAAGCACCGGGCGTGCTCGCTCCCATGGAGCTGGCACCGGCCCCGCGCGCTTGACATAGGAGAGGAGGAATCCAGCGCCCGGTGTGTGGGCGATGAGGATGTGCTGGCTGCCGGGAGCTGGCGGACGCAGCGCTGGCTCACCCCGGCCAGATGTTCAGCTGCGCCGGGCAGGGAGACGGTCTGCAGCAGAACTTCCCTAATTCCCTAATTCTCAGTAGGAGTTGGGAAAGGAGGCGACCTCCAAACTGAGAGCATCTGGGAAGCTGAGCTGGCTTGAGCCGCGTTCCCAGGGTGCTGCGAGGGGATGGCTCTGATTTATTCCCAGCTGGGGTGACCGTAGGCTCTTGTCCCGGGATGACGCGAGGGGTCACCATGTCCCCGGAATGAGCGTGGATGTGACAGCTTCCCCGGGGCTCCATGGTGGTTCAGCATCCTGGTGCTCCGGCAGCATCCCCCTACCACGGGCAGGACCCCTTTGGTTTTATCCCGTCTCAGGGAATCTGAGCAACCCGGTCCAGTGCGTTGTGTCCTTGCCCGTGGCGGGGGGATTGGAATGAAATGATCTCTGAGGTCCCTTCCCACCCGAGCCATGCTGTGATTCTGTGATGTCCCAGCTGTGGCTGGAGGGCCAGCAGCCGGGGATGGGGGGACATTTTGGGAGACGCATCCGAATGGTGTGGTGGGAGCAGCTCCAGGTCGCTGCCTTGGCTGACGCACAGACGTCGGGGAGGGTGAGCGAAGGGAGCCACTGAAGGACGGGGTGTTTGGGAGGCACGGGCAGGGCTGTCCTTGCCGAGTGACCATCCTTGCCCGGCCGGTTGAGACCGTCCCCTGTCCTCCCTCCCTGCAGAGAGCCTGAATGCCGAGGTCAGCCTGCTGGAGCTGATCGGGGACCCGCCAACCGAGGAGATCCACAGAATTTACGGCCCCGACAACAACCCTGGCTACGTCTTTGGCCCCAACGCCAACACGGGCCAGGTGGCCCGGTACCACCTGCCGAGCCCTTTCTACCGGGACTTCTCGCTGCTGTTCCACATCCAGCCCACCACGCCCCGGGCCGGCGTGCTCTTTGCCGTCACTGACTCCTCGCAGAGCATCATCTACGTGGGCGTCAAGCTCTCGGAGCTGCGGGCGGGCCAGCAGCAGATCATCTTCTACTACACGGAGCCGGGCTCGCCCAGCTCCTACCCGGCCGCCACCTTCACCGTGCCCACCCTGCTCAACCAGTGGACGCGCTTCGCCATCAGCGTGGAGGACGAGGAGGTCGTCCTCTACCTGGACTGCGAGGAGCACGAGCGCGTCCGCTTCGAGCGCTCCCCGGATGAGATGGAGCTGGAAGAGGGCTCCGGGCTCTTTGTTGCTCAGGCTGGAGGGGCTGACCCGGATAAATACCAGGTAAGAGCTCGGGTCGCCCCAGGGAGTGTCTGCCAGAAGCCTGGAGAGATGTGACACCGCCCGTGCCCAGAAGAGGACCAGCTCCGTGTGTGTCCCTGGGGAAGGGGACACCTGAGGTGGAGGGGAAGGTGGCTTGAGGTGCCACCGATTTGTTGTCTTGGGGCTCCCCGAGGCAAAGGTCTCAAGCTGGGCTGGCAGGAGGACACAGGGTTGCCCTGCAGCTCCCACCATTGCCTTTTCCCAGCAAACACACGGAGCCTCTTCAGATCTCCCCGTGGCTCAAAATACCCAGCTCCTTTGGTGGAGGAGCTGGTTTGGCTGGGAAAATCCCTCTCTTGGATGGAAAAAATGCTTGGGCTGGAGCGTATCTTTGCTGGCTGGTGTTGGGCGGTATCTCCAGGAAGGCTTTGGAGAGTGAGGAAGGATGTGATAGCCCAGCCCGTGCTTTGAGCGGGACTCAGATAAGGTTTGTGGAAAGTGTGGGGAAAATGCCCAGCTGACATGGAAATCCCCTGCAGGACTTGAGCAGAGGAATGTTCAGGTTTATCCTGGGCTGAGCAGGATTTGCCCAGCAACAGAGGCTCTGCTGAGGGGGGCGATGCTTTTCCTGTGGAGTTCTGCAGAGCACGTTTCTGAGCTTAAACATCATCCTGACCGTGCTGCCACATTCCCACTGCGATGGCTCTGGGCAGGGAAAGCTCCCGCAGGAAGGGGTTAATCATTGATGGGCTACAGACTGGTTTGCACTGGGATTCGGGCTGGTCCCTTGAAGAGCAACTCTTGAAGAGCGATTTCTTTGCTCTTGGAACGCGCTGGGAGGGCCGGCTCACGGCTGTGGAGGAGCTCCTGTGCCCAGCTGGAGGGGTTTGGCACCACACGGAGGGCACGGCAGCAGCCTGGAGCAGGGCAGACCCTTCCAGCAGGTGATGCTGCCCGGCTTGCCAAGCCCGGATCCCGCTGCCCGCCCCCGGTTTTCCCGCGGGGAGTAGCTGGCCACGGAGGGAAGGAGGCCTCGGCTGGGCGAGAGGGGAGCGGCATCTGACTGCCTCGTGGTGTTTCCATCCCTGCCCAGCCCTGCCTCGCGTTATCTGGAACTAACGGGGCAGCAAGCGGATTAAAACCTGGCCCTGGGTCAAGCCCCGGGGTGAACTTGCTGGGAGGCAGCTGGAGGGGTGTCCTGGCTCCTCTGGCTCCTTCCTGAGTCGCCTTTGTGGCCGTGGCAGGACACCTGGAGGGGCAAAGCCTGCGGGTGACGCAGGAGCCCCTGGGACAGCAGCTCGCAAGGGGGCAAATGGGGTCTCAGCTGGGGTCTGGCAGGAGGGTTTGTGTGCAGCTGGCTGTGGCACTCGGGGACACGGCTTGGTGGGGGACCTGGCGGCGCTGGGACTCGATGGTCGCAGAGGGCTTTTCCAGCCTCAACGATTCCATGATTCTGTGGATTCGATGCCGGATCTGTGGTGCTGCTGCCCTCGTTATCAGCGCAAAGAGGCTGCGAAGGGCCCCAGAATCATCCCTAGTGGCGCTGCCTCGTTCCAGGGCTTGGGACTGGCTCGTTTCCCATGCCTCTGGAAAGCCCCAGGTTTCAACTTTGCAGGCCCTGCCCAGCACTGCCAGCACGGCTGGACAAGCCACGTTCCAGGGCTGGCACCACGTGGGCTGAGCAGAGGTAGCGGCCGGGACCCGGCCAGACACCCAGCAGAGCTTTTACAGGGATCTTTTGGCTGTGCTCCTTGTTTTCCCTCTCCCCAGGGCTCCCTGGCCGCAGCCGACTGCCCTGCCCCACGCAGGGACAGCTGGCAGGTCCTGCGGCCCACGTGCTGCATTTCCTGGGATAATGAGCACTTCCCTACTATTTATTTGTTTTTGCAAGCACCGTGTGTGTCCAGGCCACTTGTTTGTACAAGAAACCACCACCGATCCCTTCCTAAGGGTGCTGCCTCCAGGCAAACCCCTGTAGCATCCCGGCCTTGGCAGGAGAGGGGCTGCGGGTACCGGCCCGGATCGCCCTGGGTGATCATACCTGGGTCACCCAGCACATCCCCGAGCCCAGGCCGGGTCCCTGCTGCAGGGTGGGCCACGGGGGTGGGAGTCTGCCAAGCCAGGATGCTGCCCATCCGTCTGATCCCAGCATCAGGGAGGAGCAGGGGAAGGGAGCTCAGAGAGAGGAGATACCTCCCCCTCGGTGTCTCTTTGCCCAAAATAATGGCAAGACACCCAAAATAATATTTGGGCTGGCCTGAAAGCACAGCGCGCCACGTCTGGGCAAGGAAATGTGATGGGCTTAGGAAAACAAGGATCAGTGGCAGCCGCAGTTCAGCCAGGCTGGCTGTGACATAACACGAATGAATAATGAGTAGATTAAGTTATATAATAAATACATTATAAATATAGAGTTTATATGTGATTAAAAAGTTACATCAATTCCTCCCGCAAGCAAACGGCCCCAGCTGGGCGGTGACCTCCTCCAGCTGCCCGCAGTGCTGGCAGCAGATCTCGCTCGTCCTCGTTCTCCCCCTTGAGGACGTGGTGGCCGAGTGGCACGGCAGGGTGGCCGTGGCACTCGCGCGTGTCCGTGTCCCCCGCCCACCCGCGGTCTCCTTCCAGGGGGTGATCGCGGATTTGAAGCTCCGAGGGGACCCGCAGGCGGCCGAGCGCCAGTGCGAGGAGGAGGAGGATGACGTGGAGGTGAGCGCTGGCAGCGCGGGGGCGTCCCCGCCGTGCTCCCAGCTCAGCCCTCACCCCTTCTCCGTGGGCAAACGCAGGTCTCCGGGGATTTCGGCAGCGGCATGGAAGGTGGACGGCAATCCTCGGGCAAGGTGGAGGTGAGTTGCTGCCCGCAGACGCTGCACTCGGGGTGACATCCCGAAATTCCAGTGGTGAGGAGGGCTGAGCGCCCTGCACGGCCGAGGTCACTTGATGGTGTCCCAGCACCCGTCCCTTGCGGGGAGGCGCTGGGAGGTGACGGTGCCACGGTGTCCCCTTGTTGTCGGCGCAGGGTGTCCCCGGGCTGGTGGATGCTGTCCCCGTCACCTCCCCCCCCGTGGCGGGGGGCAGCGGCCCGAGGAGCAGCGGGGGGTCCCTGCAGCAGGCCGAGAGGACCAGGGCGGAGGAGACGCTGCGGGTGTCCACGGGAGGTAACTCCAGCAGCTTTCCCCTTCCCCGGGGCGCACGAGCGGGGACGCGGTGGCGTGGCCGTCCCCAGCCGCGCCCGGGTCCCTTCCTTTCCCACAGGCACCGGCCGGAAAGGCGAAAAGGGGGAGAAGGGTGAACGTGGCTTGAAGGGGGACTCGGGGACCGGTGGCATCACGGGGCCGGGCAGTGTCAAGGGTCAAAAGGTGGGTGAGAGCTGGTGCCTGGGGCTCGAGGGTGCCGGTGCCCCGTCTGTGTTTGACGTCTGCCGCTCTCTGTTTCTGACCCGCAGGGGGAGAAAGGAGACCTGGGCGTCAAGGTGAGCGTGGCTGGGGGAGCTGGCACAGAGCTGTGCCCCACCCGGGCTGCCACCTCAGGGACCTGCCGCCCACCCCCGCGTCCCTCCCCTCCCCAGGGCAGTGCTGGATTTGGCTACCCTGGCTCTAAGGGACAAAAAGGAGAACCAGGTGACCCTGGACCACCCGGGACCGTCTCTCGGCACGCTGACGGCTCGGTGGTGGAGCAGGTCACCGGCCCCCCCGGGCCACCGGGGAAGGATGGAGCCCCCGGCAGGGACGGCGAGCCTGTGAGTCAATTCCCTGCCGCGGGGTGTCCCCCATCCCCGCACCCGGCCCACCTGCACGCTGACCTGTCCCCTCTCTGCCATCCCTAGGGAGATCCTGGCGAGGACGGCAAACCTGTAAGTGGGGCGGGGGGTGGCGGGGTGACGGCGGATGGCCTCCCCCTTGCCTTGCCGCCCGCTGACCCCCCATTGCTCCCCTCTGCAGGGTGAAATGGGGCCCCCAGGGTTCCCCGGGATGCCGGGGGAGCCGGGCCTGAAGGGGGAGAAGGTGAGTGCCGGTGTTGGGGGGCAGAACGTACCCCCCTTCCTCCCACCCCCAGCTCGGCTGCACCCCCAAACCGTGCTCTCTCCTCTGTGCCAGGGTGACCCAGGTGTGGGGCCGAGGGGGCCCCCCGGACCACCCGGCCCCCCGGGACCGCCAGGACCCTCCTCCAAGAACGACAAGCTGGTGGGTGCCCCTGGGACACGGGGGTTTGAGGGATGGGGGGTCCATCAAGCCACAGAGGCGCGGAGTGCCACCACCAGCCCCTGGGCCAGCCCCGGTGCCACTGGGAGCTCTGACATCGCCCTCGTGCTTCTCCCCCAGACCTTCATCGACATGGAGGGCTCCGGCTTCGGCGGTGACCTGGAGAGCCTGCGGGTGAGTGGGGGCGAGTGCCTGTCCCGCCGCCTGGGAGAGGGGGGACCCCCTCAGCCATGGCCCCCCACGTCTCTCCTAGGGTCCACGAGGGCCACCCGGTCCCCCAGGGCCGCCCGGCGTGCCCGGTTTGCCAGGGGAGCCAGGACGGTTTGGGATGAACCGCACGGACCTGCCGGGACCGCCGGGGCTGCCGGGCAGGGACGGCGTCCCTGGGCCCCCAGGGCCAGCGGTAGGTCCGCGGGGTGGCCAAGGGGACCCATCCCAGGGCCACCCCGCGGTGGTGGGGGGCTCGGTGCCCACCAGCCCCGCGGGGTTTTCCTGTGCTGGAGCCGGCTGCTGGGATCTTACAGGGTCCTCAGGGTCCTCCGGGAAGAGATGGGCAGGCCGGGCAGCCGGGGCCCAAAGGAGAGCGGGTGAGTGTCCCCTGTGCCCCGGGAGCAGTCACGGCTGTCCCACAGGGCCCCTGGCACATCTCGGCCAGGCCTTGGTTCCTGGGGCGCCGTTCTGCTCCTGCCTGGAGCCGGGCAGCTTCTTCACACCCTCCTCTCCCTCCTTCTCCTTCCCAGGGCGACGTGGGTGACCTCGGCCTCCCTGGCCTGCCGGGACCCAAGGTACTGTGCCTGGGGTGGGGTTTTTGGGTTCTCTGTTGCAGACTGGGGGCAGGGATGCTGCCTGGGGGGGGCCATCCTGCACAGGAATGGGGAGGGGGGTGCTGCTGTTTGGGTTCCTCCCAGATCAGTGCCACAGCTCCAGGGCGCGTGGAGCTGCTGACCCCACAAAGGATGCTCACAGGGCTCCTGCCACCCTGCCTTGGCTTTGCTCCGGGCACTGCCACATCAGGAAGCAGGCAGGAAAGCCAAGGGGGGTGTTTGAAGACACAGAAGAGTTTGCTTGGGGCGGAAAACACCCCATCTTCTGTGGTGGGGAGCGCTCTCTCCTGCTTGCTCCAGCTTCCTGCCACCCTGCATCCCGAAGGGGGGAAGTGAAGGCTTGCTGGGAGCCCCTCAGAGCTGGGGTGCCGCCCCTCGGGATGACCATCCCCTGCAGCCTGAGCTGGGGGCAAAAACCTCAGGAAATAGGGTTTCGTAACCTTAATTCTAACCTTCTGCTCTTCTGCAGCACCCCGAGGGCAGGTGGGGTGGCAGCGGGTGTGAGGGCCGGTCCTGTTGCTCCCAGACCCGCTGCAATCCCAGGAATGCCTGCGAGCATCCTTTCTCAGCACGGAGCTCTGCCCCGCGTGCAAAACCATTCCCATTTATGATTTTAGACGAGCCTCTGGTGGCCGCTGTGCACATTACACGGGGAGCTGGCGGGATGAAGGGTGCACCGAGCTGGGCAGTGCCCCCTCCCGCAGAGCCCCAAGACAGGGGAGCACTGGGGAGAGCATCCGGGAGAGCATCCGTGCCCAGTCCCAGAGGGATTTGGGAGGGGGTGCTCTGCCTCCTGCTTGCAGGCTCCAGGCAGCGACCTCTGCCCCCTTCCATCTGTCCCCTCCTTGTCCCCTCTGCAGGGCAGCAAAGGCGAGACGGGACCAGCGGGACCCCCGGGAGAAATGGGCTTGGCTGGCCTTCCCGGGCCCATCGGACCCCGGGGGCAGCCAGGGCCCCCCGGCCCCCCGGGCCCGCCGGGGCCGGGCTACGAGGCCGGATTTGTGAGTGGTCACTGCAGGGACGGGCTGGGGGGGCCGGGGCCGGGGACAGACACGGCTCAGCCCTTTCCCCCTGCCTCTAGGGTGACATGGAGGGCTCAGGGCTGCCATTCACCCCGGGACCACCTGGACCTGAAGGACCACAGGTAGGGCCATTCCGGCCCCTTCCCTCCTCTCCATCCTGGGCTCCCTGGGTCACTCCCTGCCACCGTGTCCCCTGCCATCCCCTGATGCTCATGTTCCCCTTGTTGCTCGCAGGGTGTGCCAGGACTGCCGGGGATGAAGGTGAGGACCCCTTCCAGCACCCTCCTGGCTCCATCCGTGTGGGATGCCTGAGGCAGCCTGTAGGGATGCCCCTGACACCTCTTTCCTTGCAGGGAGAGGTCGGCAGCCCCGGACAGCCCGGCTTGCCGGGACCGAAGGTAGGAGCACGGGGATGCTGGGATGGCTTTGCGCCAGCACCTGGGTGTGCAGGGCACCGGGCAGGACTCCCGTGCTCCCCAGCCTGGGGCTGCATCCTACCCTTTCTCGCTCCCATCGCAGGGGGACGCTGGCGTGCCTGGTGTGGATGGCCGCCCCGGCCTGGAGGGCTTCCCTGGGCCACAGGTAGGAGCCTCAGCCCCCCAGCTCCAGAAGACCCCCCCAGCTGCAGGCAGGGCACCCATGATTGCAGCAGCTCCATCCCCAGCAGCCAAAATTCCCCCTCCCCGCTGGGGGACCTGGCTCGCCACGTGCCAGGGGTGCCCACACTCCTTAGGACCCTGTCCCCACCACCTTGCTGCCCCACTGGCCGCCACCTCCACCCCAAATCATCACAGCCTGGCTCGTTGCCTGGAGCCGGAGGCAGACGTGGGGTTGCCTGAAGGATTTTTCTGAGCCGGAGGTGGGAGGGGGTCTCCACCTGTGAGCCAGAGCCCGGCTCCACGTGGTGCTCACTCCTTCCTGCTCCTCTTTCCAGGGACCCAAAGGTGACAAAGGCAGCACCGGGGAGAAGGTAGGTGCCACCAGGCTGGGGACGGGGACCAACCAGTGGTGGCCCTGGGCTGACTGACAGCTTGTGTCTTCCAGGGAGAGCGAGGCCAAGACGGCGTAGGGCTGCCTGGCCCCCCCGGCCCACCTGGTCCCCCTGGACAGGTCATCACTGCGTCCAGTGAGGATGTAAGTGGTGGCACCAGGCTCCAGCACAGGGCAGGGGAAGGGGTCTTCCCAGCAGCCATCAATGAGGGAGACCTCGCCAGCAGCTCTGACCCTCAGAGCCAAGATCAGGGGGAAAAACCTCATTTTGTCTCTTTTTGCAGAAGTCCCTGGTGGCTTTACCTGGTCCAGAGGTAGGTGCCCTCCTGCCATCTGTGCCCACCCCTCAGCAGTGCCAGGAGGGCACCCCGTTTTTTGGAAAGAGGGGGTTTGCTCTTAGGAGCATCTCTGCTTCTCTCTGCAGGGCAGACCGGGCCGTGCTGGCTTCCCGGTGAGTGGGTGACACGTCTGGGGACCACGGGGTGGCCCCGGTGGCAGCTGTGGTGGCCGGTCCTGCTGTGCTTTGCTGCAGAGTGGCGGTGGTGGTGGAGGCGGGGTTTGGGGCCTGCCTTGGGTGGGTTGGGAATGATTTGGGCTCTGCATCCTTCCCGCAGGGTCCGGTGGGACCGAAAGGAGACCGGGGGTCAGCCGGTCCCCAGGGCGCCCCGGGGCTGAAGGTAACTGCTCCAGGCCACCTGCACCCCATGGGGTGGTCACACTCCTGGTCCCCCACTCTACCTGGCCACCAGGTGACACCAGCCCTGCCACAGGAGGGAGCCCGGTCCCTCCGTGTCCCCTCCCACCTCCTCTTCCCTCGCAGGGGGAGAAGGGGGAGCCCGGCGTCATCATCAGCCCTGACGGGACCGTGGTCACGGCCAAGGTGAAAGGAGAAAAGGTGGGTGCCTGGCAGGAGCGGGGGGCACGTGCCCGCGGGACAGGCGCCAGGTGGTCCCGGTGGTGATGCCCTTTCCCTCTCCGCTGTTTGCAGGGGGAGCCGGGGCTGCGGGGCCCGATGGGGCCATCGGTAAGTGGCCGTCACCACCCTCCTCCCTCGTGTCCCAGGGGAGGGACGGGACCGATCCCAGGCAGAGGGGGTGCCCCCACGCTGAGCACCCTCATCCTCGTCTTCTCTCCCCTCCAGGGCCCCCCGGGACGAGCAGGGATGAAGGGAGAGATCGGCTTTCCGGGCAGACCCGTAAGACCTGCTCCCGGTTTGTTCGTGTCCCCGGCCGTTGTCGCCTCCTCTGCGCCCCCCTCCCCGCTCGCACGCCCTGCACCCGCTGAGCCCCAAGCCCTGCCGTGTCCCCGAGGGACGGGGCGGTGCCGGGGGCTCGGAGGCGGTGCCGGGGTTGTCAGAGCCGGCCCCGCAGCACCAGGCGTGACACCGGGGGCTGGCGGGGGCACGGGGACGAGGCTCACTGCGCCGCTCATCCGCAGGGACGTCCCGGCATGAACGGGCTGAAGGGCGAGAAGGGCGACCCCGCGGACGTGCTGGGCTCGCGGGTGAGCGCTGCTGGGGCCCCACGCACCCAGAGGGTCTCCCCGAGGACCCCAAGCCCTTAGGCGTCTCCCTCGCCCGGGGGCTGGTCACCCCTCTGGGGCAGCGCGTGGCGCCCGTGTTCCCCTCCGCGGTGGGGACCGTCCGCTTTGCAGGACCCTGACAAATCTTCTCGCCCCTCACAGGGTCCCCCAGGCCCCCCAGGACCCCCTGGGCCCCCCGGGCCACCCGGCAGCATAGTCTACAGCAATGGCAATGTGAGTATCAACACGGTCACCGTGAGGGATGTGCTGGGACTGGGCCCCCGGTGTCCCTTGCCTGCCTGGAGGGCACTGAGGGTGCTCTGGTGACATCCTGGCTGGGGCTGGCAGGTGGGACTGTCACCAGCATGAGGGGGGGGTTCCCGAGGATGCTGCAGTGTCTGCAGACACTTCCTTTGCATCTCCACAGACCTTCAGCGACTCGAGCCACCCGGCGTTCCCCGGTAAGGGGGTGTCCCTCTCCCAGCCCCCTCTGGGCAGTTCGGGGAACCTCAGCGAGGCAGGGCTGGGGGCAAACCCCCTCCCTCCCTCAGAGCTGCAGCTCTGAGACGGCATCTGTGCTGCTGCCCACAGGTTTCCACCAGTTCCCAGGACAAAAGGGAGAGAAAGGTGACACCGGACCCCCAGGACCCCCAGGTAGGTGACTGATCCCCACCGGCAGAATCGGGCAGGGGTTGGCTCGTGCCCATCCCGGCTCTTCTCCCCTCCTCTCCCTCTCTCCACAGGCCACTTCCCCTATGAGCCGAGTCACTTTGGTGCCAGCCTGCGGGTAAGCCCTTTGCACGCTGGTGGCTGGAACCCAGCACGATTTGGGGTACCCAGGGTGCCCCAGCTGCTCACCCTAAGGCTGTGCCCTCCCTCAGGGTGACAAGGGGGATGCAGGTCCCAAGGGTGAGAAGGGCGAGCCAGGCAGCACCCCACTCTACGGTCCTGGGGTCTCTGGACTTCCAGGGCCTCCAGGGCCCCAGGGATACCCCGGGCTGCCGGTGAGTACCCCATGGGGAGTGAAGGGGGACACAGTGGGGGTGACATCCCTGGGGGCTTTGCTCTGACAGATGTTCTCTCACACCGCCTAGGGTCCCAAGGGGGACAGTATTGTCGGGCCACCGGGGCCTCCAGGACCTCAGGGTCCCCCTGGTATCGGATACGAGGGGCGGCAGGGCCCCCCTGGCCCTCCTGGCCCCCCTGGTCCTCCCGGGCCGCCCTCCTTCCCAGGTCCCCACAGACAAGGTGAGTACCTGCTCTGTCACATCCCTCCCTGCACCCCCAACATCCCTCCTTGTATCCCATGCATCCCTCCCTGCCTCTCTGCCTTCCTCCCCGTGCTGCATCACTCCCACATCCATCTCACCCTCTTTCCCCCACAGCTGTCAGCATCCCCGGCCCCCCGGGACCACCAGGACCCCCCGGACCACCAGGCACCAGCGGGATGTCCTTGGGGGTGAGTCGGGGCTCCGGGCAGGGGCTGCCCGCGGTGCAGGTGGCCGATCCCTGAGCCCCGCTCGGGCTGTGCCCGCAGCTCCGGGCCGTGCCCACGTACCAGGCGATGCTGAGCGCCGCGCCGGAGCTGCCCGAGGGCAGCCTCGTCTTCCTGGCCGACCGGCAGGAGCTCTACGTCCGCCTGCGCGGGGGCTTCCGCAGGGTGCTGGTGAGTGGGGGGGCCGGGGGGCGCCCGGCCGGGGCTTGAGGGGAGCACGGACGGCACCGCCCGGCTCGAGGGGAGCGCGGACGGCACCGCCCCGGGGCGTGGCGGTGGCTCCCGGTGATGCTCGGGGGCCCCCCACCCTTGCGTGAAGAAGAGGAGAGGGGGGCAGCTTGGATCTGATGTGCTATGCCCTTGCAGCTGGAGGAGCACAACCTGATTCCCAGCTCGGCTCTGGTGAGTCCTCTGTTCCCCGTGCGCAGCCTCATCCCTATCCATCCCAATCCTATCCTCCATCCTCATCCGACCCCCAACCATCTATCTCCATCCCCATCCCCTTCTCCATCCAACCCCACCCATCTCCATCCCCACCTTCATCCAACCACAACCGTCCCCATCCATCCCCAACATTCTCCATCCCCACCCGGGGCACCATTCCCCCCCCNGCCTAGGGTCCCAAGGGGGACAGTATTGTCGGGCCACCGGGGCCTCCAGGACCTCAGGGTCCCCCTGGTATCGGATACGAGGGGCGGCAGGGCCCCCCTGGCCCTCCTGGCCCCCCTGGTCCTCCCGGGCCGCCCTCCTTCCCAGGTCCCCACAGACAAGGTGAGTACCTGCTCTGTCACATCCTTCCCTGCACCCCCAACATCCCTCCTTGTATCCCATGCATCCCTCCCTGCCTCTCTGCCTTCCTCCCTGTGCTGCATCACTCCCACATCCATCTCACCCTCTTTCCCCCACAGCTGTCAGCATCCCCGGCCCCCCGGGACCACCAGGACCCCCCGGACCACCAGGCACCAGCGGGATGTCCTTGGGGGTGAGTCGGGGCTCCGGGCAGGGGCTGCCCGCGGTGCAGGTGGCCGATCCCTGAGCCCCACTCGGGCTGTGCCCGCAGCTCCGGGCCATGCCCACGTACCAGGCGATGCTGAGCGCCGCGCCGGAGCTGCCCGAGGGCAGCTTCGTCTTCCTGGCCGACCGGCAGGAGCTCTACGTCCGCCTGCGCGGGGGCTTCCGCAGGGTGCTGGTGAGTGGGGGGGCCGGGGGGCGCCCGGCCGGGGCTTGAGGGGAGCACGGACGGCACCGCCCGGCTCGAGGGGAGCGCGGACGGCACCGCCCCGGGGCGTGGCGGTGGCTCCCGGTGATGCTCGGGGGCCCCCCACCCTTGCGTGAAGAAGAGGAGAGGGGGGCAGCTTGGATCTGATGTGCTATGCCCTTGCAGCTGGAGGAGCACAACCTGATTCCCAGCTCGGCTCTGGTGAGTCCTCTGTTCCCCGTGCGCAGCCTCATCCCTATCCATCCCAATCCTATCCTCCATCCTCATCCCACCCCCAACCATCTCCATCCCCATCCCCTTCTCCATCCAACCCCACCCATCTCCATCCCCACCTTCATCCAACCACAACCCTCCCCATCCACCCCCCA
>VXAZ01006386.1:220326-234677 GCA_013399875.1 Gymnorhina tibicen
CCCCCCCCCCCCCCCCCTCGCCACTGCAGGGAGAAGCGTGCATGGGGATGGGTGACGGCGGGGATGCTGCATGGCTTTGGGCGGGAACATCCCGAGGGGTCCCACGGAGTGTTTCTGAGCCCTGGCTGCTGGTGTCTGGGTGCCAGCACCCATGGGGTCCCACGAGTGTCAGGCTGGTGGTCGATTTATGAGCCTGTGCTCCAGGTGTGGTGGTCACCACGCAGTGCAATTGCAGCCCCAGCTTCAGTGCTGGGGGGGGGGAGAAAAGGGGTCCCAGGCCTCCAAACTTCCCCTGTAGCTGGGCAGATCATCTCCCGGGAGCCCATTTCCCCAGGCAGGACTTGTCTGTCCTTCCTCCGAAATTGGAATCATCGTCGAATCACAGGATGGTTCGGTGTGAGTTGGAAGGGACCTTGAAGACCATCTAATTTTAACCCCCTGCCACCCGCTCGGTCACTGGGCTGGTTCTTCAGTGCCTCGAGGGAGCAGCGGGTGCCCTGCGCTGGGGATGCTCCCCACTGCGGTTGCGCCCCTCATCACCTGGGCTCGGGAGGGGTCGCTTTATTCAGCTCTCGCTCCTGGGGCAGCGCTTATTGCCCACCTCCTTTCAGCAGGTCCTCCCGGGGCGGGGGTGAGACCCGTCCTGGGGAGGGGTCCGTGCAGCATCCTCTGCGCTGCAGAGCATTCCCCCCCCGCACGGATGCTGCGTGGCCCCCCGGGAATCGCTGCGGGGATTGCCCCCAGCTCTGCAGGCAGCGAGGGCAGAGCGGGCGACTCGGGGCCGTGGTGCCCCCGGTGCTGGGGGTGTGGGGGGATGCCCACCGCTGCGGCACGGACCGGGGGTTCCAGGCTTTCCAGGCCTGGGCGGTTCGTGCTGCCCGTCCTTGGGAGAGCAGAGAGCGCCGGCGCATCCCGAGGGATGCAGCACGAGGGAGCGGGTGGTCCTGCTGGGAGAGCCGGGACGCTGCAACCACCCTCGGGTGGGCTGGCAGGGGCACGGGGATCCCCCAGGGTGGAGGGGATGCTCAGCAGCCCCCGGTGCTGACTGTGAGGGCACAAACTGGGGATGGAGGGCCCTGCGGGAGGTGAAGGAGCCGCTTGGAATCTCCGTGACCTAGCCCATGCTTTCAAGGAGTGTTTCCACAGTGGCCTGTGGGAGGATGCGAGAGGGAAATCCCCGTTGAGCTCACTTCAAATGCCCAGGGCAGGCCCGTGCAGGTGCCAAAACACTGCCAGGCTGCTGGGATGGGTCGAGCGATGCTTGGATCCATGGGGCCGTGGCGTTGGTGGGTACCAATATGACCCCCAGCACCTTTCCCTTCTCTTTTTGATGGTCCCAGCAGAGGCTGGGCTTGTTTTGGGGCCCTGCACAGCGAGGCTGCAGTGCTGCAGCCACCCCTGGGCGGGCCCTTCACCCCCAGCCCCGGGTAAGGAGCATCATCCTCCATCCTCCTGCCCTGTCCCAGCTCAGCGATGCTCGTGCCCACTGCCACGGGTTGAAGCTCCCACCTTTCCACGCTGCAGGAACAGGTCCATTGTCACCAGGCTGGCAGGAAAACTGGGTGCTGGCACCTCTCTGCCTGCCTGCAGGGAGGAAAACCTCCTTTTAAAATACAGGTATTCCCACGTGTCCCAAAGGGGCTGTTTTCTGGCAAGGAGGGAATATGGGATTTTCCAGCAGGCTGGTTCCCCCTGTTTTGGGGAAAGCCCATCGAGTCTTAGCACACCAATCAATGGGGATCCCATGGGAGCTATGGATGGGTGGTGGGTTCCGAAATGAAACAAGGGCTCAGGAGTGCAGGAATCAAGAGCTTTCCCCCCCAAAACAGTGAAACAAAGAGCTTTAAAATTTTCCACCTTGTTTTTTGGAGTTGCGTTTTCCCTTTGGTGGGCCCCAAACACTGTCCTGCTTGCTGGGCAGCCTTTGTGGTGGGACACGTGGAAAAGAAATGCTGTTCCCCAGGCAGGGGACCTGCGTTTCCGACCCCGTTTGGCCCGGCAGCAGCCCATCACTGGGGTCGCAGGGCATGTCCCCCTCCCTGCCCTTGCCAGGGCAGTGTTGGCATCGTGTCCACCGGCCTGGTGGGTGCGCACGGTGGGAAAACCCAGCAGTGAGCAGAGGAGGAGAGAGGATCTGCATGGGAGGGCAGCCAGCCAGCTTCTGCCAGGAGAGGGTTAATCCTGGAGCTCCAGCTCTGGTATCCTATTGCTGGCTACTTTGGGTAAAAGCTTTTTTGGCTCCGTTTCAAGGGCATCAGGCTGGAGGATGACTCATGCATCCCTGCCACCAAGGAGCAAACCCCCTTGTCCCTACTTTCCCAGCACAAGGTGATGATTTCCTGAAAATCCGAGCGCCCTGGAGGGCTCTGGCCATGCCTTAGAGGACTCTGGTCAGCTGGGTTGGGACAAGCTTCGTCCGGGACTTGCTTGTCCTGAGGGAATTGTGGTGGTGACGTCTCTGGCCTGGGCTCAAGCGCTTGTGCGGGTGTCCCCAGGATGGGGGCCTGCTGTGGTGGGCACCTTGTTTGGGGGATGCTTTTGCCCCGTAACTGACCCCGATCCCTTTTTTCCACAGGGGATTCCACCCATCCAGCTGCAGCTCCACCCTTCCCACGCTGCCAGATGTGCCTCCACAGCGTGCTGTGCCCGGAACCCACTCCAGAGGTGAGGAGGCAGGAACGGCCCCACCGCTGGCCTGGGGCTGTCCAGGGGACCCTTGGCGTGATGGTGGCGTGTCCCCCCCGGCACGGGTCACACAGGCTGGTGGCCAGTCCAGGCTGGACACTGCTGTGGGCATGGGGACACAACCATGGGCATGGGGACATCATCCCTGTGGGCACCACCATGGAGCAGTCCCCTTCTATGCAGGTGATGATCTGTGATGAGGTCCCTGCTGCCCATTGTGCTCTGAAAAGGATGAAAATGAGGCCTTCTGGTGCTGGCAGTGGGTGAGGGCATCCAGGGAACATCTCCTTGTGTGCAGGCAGAAAATGGAGGGCTTGGGAAGAGCTGTGAGGTTTCAGGGTGGAATTATTTCATGCAGAAAATGGAGGGCTTGGAAAGAGTTTTGAGGATGCAGGGTGGGATTATTTCATGCCAGGCAGCCTAATCCACGTCTGGAGTGACCCTTCTCGGGGCGGGAGCTGGACCGGAGACCTCCAGAGATGCTCACTCGCTCTGTGCCTCTAAGCTTTCCTTAAAGTATGGAAACAATTCCCTGTTTAAAGGCTTTTAGTGGACTGATAATAGGAAGGCAGGGCATGATAACACGAGCCCAGGGTATCTGGGAAATGAAGCCCCTCCATGGGGCAGGCAAGCCTGTCTATGGTGGTTCCCTCTGTGACTCAGTTTCCCCGCCTGGAAAACAGGTTTTTCTGCGGTTCCCTCTGGAAAATTTGGGGATTTTCCTCAAATCTCCCCTCCGGGGCGTGGGGATGGATGAGTGAGGGACTTGAAACTGCCTGTTTTGACTGCATAGCCTGAGTGGCCACCGGGACACACCAGTGTCTCACCCTCTGTCCCAGGCCATTCCCTCGGCTGCGCAGTGGCGCCCAGGGAGGTGGCACGGGTGCAGTGGCACCCAGGGAGGTGGCACTGGTGCTGTGCCACGCTGGTGGGTGTTGCACCTCGTCAGGGCTTCCCCGGGCTCTGCTGGCCCTCCACACTCCCCCGCCTTAGGTGCAGGGTGCAGTCCGAACCCAGATGCCGCGCATCCCAGCCCGTGCCTTCCCCGTCCTCTCCCTGGGCTGCGGCCTCCTCCTTCCAGGCGTTTCTGAGAGCTCCCGTGCCTGTCCTCAGCAGCTCGCCCACCTCGGAGGTTTCTGAGCAGCGCTGATAATATCTGGCGAGACATTTGTCCCTCGTGAGCGCACAGGAGGAGTTTTCCAGCCCTGAAGCAAGGGAAGAGGGGACACAAGAAAGAAAGGAGGAGAGGATAAAAAAGCACAGCCCGGAAGAATGAAGGGTGGCACGAAATTTGCTGACCTTCTCGCTCCCCGTGGCCTCTGGAGCACGAGGAGAATGAGTTGGAGAGGGTCGGCTGCTTGTGGACAGCCCCCGGGAGCAGGCCCGGGCTGTGTGTCCTTGGGCTGACCTCTGGTTTGGGGTCTTTTGGGCAGAAACACCTTTCTGAAGGGCACGGGGTGAGCATGGCCGGGGCTGATGTCCCTGGTGGGATCTGCTGTGCGGCTCGGCGCCAGCCCCGTGAGTGCTTTGGCATCGGCACGTTATCATTGCCAAATCCTTCTGGGGATGCCTGTGTTTGGGAGAGAGTGTGCTTGGCTCTCCAGATCCCATCCTGAGGACCTGGACTACCCCACTCCAGTGGACCTAATCCCCCTCCAGCAGTGAGGAAGGACCAGGGATTCCACTGTGGGTACTCCACCTCATCCCAGAGGCTGCTCCTCCGGCTTCCCACGCCCACCAAGGACCTCTCAGTCTTGCAGAAGCCTCAGCCCTTCATGGCTTGGGAGCATTTTGAAAGTTTTAAGAGCTCACCAGATGTGCTTTTCCCCACAGAGACACCAGCTGCTGTGTCTCCCTGCTCAGGGCTTGTAAGGCTTAGCTTGCTATGCTCTAAATGTCTGCTTGTCCCCAAACCGGGTCCCCACCAGGTACCCAAACTCCTGGTGCCTCCTCTGCCCTCGGGGGTGCTGGCGTCCCTCTGGGTGTGCTGGGTGCTGCTGGGTTTGCTGGAGGAGGGAGGAAAAGGTGGAATGTTGAGCTTTCCCCCCTCGCCAACCGATTTGTCCTCCAGGAGATTAGTCCCTTCCCTGGCTTACGGGGGGATTTGTGGCCGCTCCATCTGCTCGAGCCCGGCAGGTCAGCGGGTGCCAGGGAGGAGCAGCCTGAGCCCAGCTGCTGTTTGCACTCCCAGGCATCCCAGGGAAAGGCTTGCACCCTTCTTTTGGGCGTTTCTGGCTGTATCTGTCGGAAAGGAGCAAAAATCCCTGGCGCTAGGCAGGTGGAAGTCACGCTTGCAATGGGGTTTAGACCCGAGACTGTTTGTTGATGGAGCTGGTGAAAACCATGTGGAGTAATGTCAGTGTTTTCAAGCTGCTTTTTAGGCTGGTGGAAAGCCTTGAGGATCTCCCCTTTCAGCCAGGATAGTTGCAGGGAGATGATTTCCTTGTAAATCCACTCAGCCTTTGGGAAAGCAGGCAGGCAGGTGGGGAGAAGAGCATCTCACTGTGGGCTTTCCCACGCTGCCAGGGATTTGGGGGGCAAACGGGGGCGTTTGCTGGCTCACAAGTACTTTTAGAGCCAGGTTTTCCCGAGGGGAAAACCGGGAGGCGATAGGGGCAGCACAGGGCTCTCCCTTCTCCCGCTCCATCGCTCCTGTCTCGTCTCCAATGGGAGGTGGTGGGTGGCGAGGAGGCTGGAGGTGAGCTGGGGAAGAGCTCGTGACAAGCGGGCTTAGGGAGGCCGGATTTATAGGGACTGACTGAACTAGGCTTGTGGAAGCGTGGCGGGGCTGCCGGGCGGTGCTGGGGCATCGCCGAGTGCCATCCTGCTCCCGGGCTCTGGAGGCCACGGGGCACAGGAGCCTTTGTCCGCGCCCGGATCCCGGCCTAGGGCAGGTCTGGCGCGCTGCCGGACCCGGGAATGTGCTCCCCGCCGTGCCGCTGCCTTCTCGTAGGGTATGGGGCCGCATGGGCCCCCCCAGCCCCCAGAGAGCACCGGTTTCTCTCCTAACGCGGCAGGAAATCATGAGCAGGGGAGGATTTGGGCAGCGTGGACGAGCTGCTGAGATGCCAGCGCCGTGGCCCTCCAGCTCAGCCACCGCTGCGGAGCCCGGGGGTGCCCCGTTCCAGCCCCCCGCTCCCGTTCTCCTCCCCTCGCCGCTCGGCCAGGAGCGCCGATGGAGGCTGCCGGGCGTCAGCTCGGAAATCTTTCAGCTTTCCCTCGTCTCCGCAAGCGGACAGCGTCCCCGCTCGTTAGGTGCCCGCCCAGGGGGCAGATGTCAGCTCCGCTCATGGCTTTTCCCAGCTCGTCTCTGCCCGGGCTCCTGACGGCTCCGCAGCGCTCAGCTCCCATCACATCACCGGGCTCTGCCCGCGGGGCTGCCCCTCCGCTGGCCCGGCGGCGCTTCCTCCCCTGGCCCCCACCACGGGCCCGCTGCCTCCGCCTCCCCACCAGCGGGGTTTGCAAGGATTTCTCGTTAAAAGGCTGGAAAATCACGGGCACCGGTGACACGCGTGCATGTGCGCGGAGCTGGAGTCGGTTTTCCTCGCCCAGGCAGCGCCCGGGAGGAGAAGGCGGCTCTGAAGGCGGCCCTTTGAGGCTGATGCGTGCCGACAGCTTGTTCACTGGGACATTAAAATCATTGCCTTGTCTGCGGAGAACGCCCGGGCAGGCGGGTGATGGGAACACGGGTCAGGGGAGGATCCCTCTCTCCTTGCGTGGGGAGCCCAGAACCCCGGCACAAAGCGGGTCTGGCGGTGCAGGGGCTGCTGCATCCCCAGTGGAGGGAAGGGGAGTTCCCTTCCCTGGCACAAAGGGGGACTGGCAGCCTGGGGGGACAAGGCAGATGGAGCCATGTCGCCGATATTTCCGTCTGTGGGATGTCCTACAGATCAGGGTTTGGTGGTATGGTGGGAGAACATCCCCATCCCATCCCCATTCCCATCTCATCTCATTCCATCCCATCCTATCCTGCCCCATCCCATCATATCCTGTCTCATCCCCATCTCATCCCATCCCAGCCATTCCCATCCCACCCCATTCCTGTTCTCATCTCATCTCGCTGCATTCCATCTCATCTCATCCCAGCCATCCCCATCCCATCCATCCCTCACCACTGCACAGCCTGTCTTCCAGAAGACCTCGAATTTTTGCTGGAGGGTCACAGCAAAGCCAGAGAACCTCTCCAAGCTCCCCATGCTCTCTGCAGAGCTTGGGCCTCACACAGGTGCCCCACGGTCCCAAACATCCCAAGGAAGGTTCCCGATGGGCACGAACAGCCAAGGACTCACCGGTGAGGGGAAGCTGAAGTCCTGAGTTTGCAGGAGAGGCAGGATGGGTGTTGGAGCAGGCTTTGGTATTTCTGGGAAAGGGGAGTGGTATGGAGTAGGGGATGTGGTATTTGGGGTGGTAGGACAGGGGATCCTCCACTGCCTGAGCAAAAGCAGTGAGTTTTCACTGTGGGGCCAGGCACGGGACTTGCTCCCACATGGAAGTACCATCAGCTCACCTCGGAGGCTGGGCACGAGCAGGGAGCCACGCTCAGCTCCTTCCCCTTGGCATCCCGCTGATGGCCCCTGGTTGGACCAGCTTTGTCCATGGCTTTGTGTTTCCCCCGTTCCCATCCCAGACTAAATTTTGAACCCTCTGGAATGAGGTGGCCGAGGGCTCCAGTGCAGTGGGGCCATCGAGCTGCAGGTGCTGCCGAGCCCCTGGATCCCTGTGGCCTCACTGGGGCAAGTTAAGGGCAGTGAAATGCCATGGTCTCCAGAGGCTGATTTTTGGGATTGGCCACATCAGTGCATTGGAATTCCTTGCATCTTCAGGTGCTTTTCTGTGGGAGCAGTAGGTGGAATTTGGCTGGGATCTGGGCACCCTGCTGTTCAGAAACGACTCCTTCAGCATCCTGAGTGATCCTTGTGGATGCTCCTGACCCAGTTTCCAGACGGGACGTAGTCCACGAGAGCTAGCAGGGATGGAGCCGTGCTCTCCACTGCCACGGATCAGGAGGTGGAAAGCTTTTGGTGGGAGCATCTTACCGGTGCCTCTCCTGGCACCAGTGCGTGCTTCACTGGAGGGAACGACCAGGAAACAAATGTAATTGACTCCTTTGCTTGTACTGCCAGGGCAGCCACGAGGTGCAGGGGCTTTGGCCGTGCTGGAGAGAGGGTTTGGGAGGTGACAGCAGGGGTGGCAGTCCCCCTGCAGCCCAAATGTTGCTTGTCCATCTTGTGATGCCTTTTAGGACACGTCCCGAGTGCCTTGGACTGGTCAGAGACGAGGAAGGAGCCGCTGTGGTGTGATGTGGCAGGTGCCGCAGATCCACAGCCACGTCTGCGGGACCGCCGTGCCCGGCGGAATCTTCTGGAAACAGCCCCACTGGAGCCAGCAGAGGGTGCTTAAAGCAGCCCAGACGTGCTTTGCGGTGCTGGGGTTTCTGCTTGGAGGCTGCTTTTGGGTCGCTTGAGGTCGACTCTTGGCTGTGCTGGAGCTGAGGCTGTCCCGGCACGGCACCAGCGCCGTGGGACACGCGGGCATGGGTGTGCCGGGAGGTGCCCTGGTGGCAGGGAGCGCCTCGTGGGTGCTGCAGGACCGTGGGGTCCTGGCTGGGATCTCACCCTCGGCTCGGTGGGGGAAGGGTTGGGGCACAGTGAGGAGCAGAGCTGCTGAGAGAGGGACCCATTTTTGGTTAAGAAAACTGCTAACAAATTCCTTAATGCTGCATTCCCTGGTTGCTGAGCCTTGCCTTGGGACCTAGGACCTGGAAGATGAGTACAAATCTCTTCCCCCATGAATTTGTGGGGTGTGGGTTGATGATTTGTGCTCACACTGGCTCTGGGAAGAGGGATTGGGGTTTCCTCACAACCCCTTGTCCTTCCAGTATCCTAAACCCTTGCCTGAGCTCCTCTTTCGTGGGTATGTTGATGAAACTGGTGCCATGATGAGGATTTTCCCTTCTTTTTATCAGTCCTGGAATCAGTGACCAGCAATTTGTACTGACTGGAATAAAACAATTACCCAGGACTCCTCTGATTTGCCCCTGTGCTTCCCTGTTCCTTGTGCTGCCCTCGGCCACGGCAGCAGTGCTGGGAGGATGCTTTCGTGGGTTCCGGGTGGGGAGGGGTGCCTGGGCTCCTCAGGGTGCTGAGATGTGCTGTCTTCCAGATCCTTCCGTGCCTCCTGCACTGCTGACCCCCAGCTCCACAGGATCCCCGACCTGTCCCTGCGGGTCCCCCAACGGTGAGTCACACTTTGGGGCTTCCATCCTCTCCAGTTTTTTAGTTTTGGCCGGAGCCAAACTGAAGGACAGGATGTTGCGATCGCAGCAGTTCCCGGGATCTAAAATTTATCTGGCTTGTGTAGGCTCAATGGGGAGGAGAGAAGTCCCTCAGGGTCCATCCTGGGACCCGTGCTGCTTGCAGGTGACACCAGCTGGGGCTGCAGCCGCTACCTTGGCGGACACGGAGAGACCTAGTGAGGGAAGAAGCGTTAATCCTGAGGACAGCTGGTTGCTGAGAGAGGCTGTGTGCGCTCCGTCCTCTGAGGTTTTCAACCCCCACAGGGATAAAGCCCTGGGCAGCCCACTCTGATCTTAGTGCTGACGCTGCTGTGAGCATCAGCGGGACTGAAGACTGACCTCGGAGGGTCCCATGGGCTTCCCTCCCACTGACAGGCTCCTTCCCACGGCAGGGAAGTGCCCAGGTCGCTGGGGATGAGCACGGAGGCTGCTGAGTCACCGGCAAGAGGGAGGTTTTCCCTGTTAACACACAAGGTGCCCCGGCACGCTGAGAGCGGCACCAGCTCCGAGCGAGGGGTCTGCACCTCAGCCACCCTGCTGCCCAGGGAATGTTTTGGGCGCCGGAGAGGTTTTCCTGCCCTCCGGAACTCGGTTTATTAGCGGCCGAGGCTGCTCCATTGATGGTATTGACGGGCGGTGCACGCCCCAGTTAACTTATTGGGAGCAGCAGCAGAAATCCAGCTGGCACCCACGGCACTGAAACGTGCTGGGTTCTTTCCATCACCGCTGGATTTCTGCAGGAAGCAGGCCCCTGCCTCCACAGCTGGGCAGGAGCACAGGCAGGTGACCACAGAGGGCTGTGGTCACTGGCGGGGGGGCGTCTCACTGAGGTCCCAGGGATCCCCTCCCCACAGGATGATTTCCCGTGGTTGGTGGATGCTGAGGATCTGCCCAAACCTGTTCACAGTGCAGAGAAAAATATAAGTAATGCTTGCCCACCCCAAACACAACCTGGAGGTGATGCTCCTGATCGTTTTGCCCCGACTCCCAGCCCAGTCTGTGTTTTGTTTCCCTCTGAGGTTCACATTAAGCAGCTTTGGTCTTTCCTCTGCGCCGTGCCTTAACCTCTGCCGTGTCCTGGTCTGCAGGCTCGTGCCGTGGACTGCTGGGTTCCCCCCCGCGCTCAGCATGCCCTTTTCTGGTGCAGCCAGACCCTCCCAGGAATCACTCTGGAGCTCGAGGCCATCCTGCAGGGTAAGGTAAGGTCCTTTCCAAGTCACGCAATCCCAGAATGGTTCACTCTGGAAGGGACCTTAAAGCTCATCCTTTTCTGCAGGGACACCTTCCACAGGCCCCGTCCAACCTGGCCTTGAACACTTCCAGGGATGGGGCCAGCCACAGCTTCCGTGGGCAAATCCTGGGAGGAGGGGTCTTTGCAGGTCCCTTAGGCTGTAAAACGCCTGCAGGGAGGGTGCTGGGGCCTCTCTGCCACGTCCGTGCGGGTCTCCCGTGCCGCCGTCCCTGTCCTCGCCGCCTGCTTTCCTCCACGCTGGCCGTTCCATTAAAACCAGCGAAAGAGCTAAGCTGGGAAGTGCAGAGACGGGGTGATTTTCATCAGCCACTCTGCTTTTGTGACTAAAATAGATCGGCAGTGGCCCCGGGCCATCGTGTTGTCCCAGGCATCGACTGGCACGAATGGATGGCGGGGCAACATTTTCCATTAGTGGAGAGGAGGACGCACGTCTCCGAGGGAGAAGACAGCTCCACAAAGCAGAAATGTTGTAGCGACAGACAAGCCCATTTCTCTTTTCTCCCATTCCTTTTAGAAGTGTCACTTATCCCTGTTTTCTGCACGGAAAACGCTGGGAGAGACCGGCTGGAGCAAGCAGCCTGCTCCTGCAGCACGAGGGTGTGTTTTGGGTAGGGGAATGGAGGTTTCCCAGAGGAGCTGCAGGTGACCCAGTAAGGTGCAGCAAGGGGAGAACTTGCGAAAAAAACCAAACTGTGAGGAGGTTTATCGATGGCCTCTGGTGATGTGGTGGGTACTGGTTGTGTCTGGTCCGAGGTTTCTGCCATCACCCGCCCAGCAAGTACGTTTGGTTCCCTGGCTTTGGTGAAGACACTTTCCTGCAGTAATTGGTTATTAAGGCATCGTTTGGGTGAACATCGTGACATCCCACGGGTCCCCCACCTCCCTCCATCCCTCCAGGAAGGTCTCTGACATAATTTTTCTGCCTTCTCATGCTCCCTGTCCACCATCCCATCCCTTCGCCCAGGCCTGTGTCCCAGCCCCTCTCCCACATCTGCAGGAGGGAGAGGAGCCTGGTGCCTGTCTCCATCCAAGCCCTCCTCAAAGCTGTGTCTTGGAGCTCCTGCCCTGTGGGATTCCATCCTGGGAACTCGAGGCTGATCCTGTGTGTGTGGTACCGTGACTGTAGGAAAGCTACAGGCAGGAGAGATGCCTGGAAGAGCACGAGGTGGGAGGCTGGGGCCAGGGCCGGGAGCTGGGCTTGATGATCCTTGTGGATCCCTTCCAGCTCAGGGTGTTCCGGGACTTCATGCCGGGAAAACTGCTGCTGCATCTCCCACCCAGGTGGTGGGATGAGTGGTCACTGCTGGTGCTGGAAGCTGGAGGTTCTGCGGGGTTGGCGATGCGCTCAGGTGGGAACGCTGATTCCGGAGATGCTGCGGGGTGGGAATTTTCCACTCCAGCAAGGGGAGCAGCTGTGACACGTGGCTGTGGGGTGGGGATGGGGACGTGCCCGCCAGTGCCAGACCATTTCCCAGTTTGACCCTTCTGCTCCATCTGAACTTGAAGGTGAACGAGCAGAGCCCACCCATCGATCCGGGCCGGGCTGATGAGTGCCATGCCCTGCGGAGAGCTCGGCCCCCAGCGCCAGCTCCCCCTCTCCCCCTTTTTTTCCTGCCTCCCCTTCACGCCCTTCCAAAGCCATCAGTCAGAGCACAGCACCCCGGGCCGCCGACCTTGCTGGGGGCCAGGGGGACGACATATAGGTCCCTGCAGAGAGCTGTCCCTCTGTCTGATGGGCCTCTCCCAGCTGCCACTGCCACCTCTACGCTGCCGGTAAGCCTGGCATCCGCCTGCCATCGGCTCGGGGGTGCGGGGAGGCACGGGGCAAGGCAAAGGGGTTGGTGCCCATCGTGCCAGGAGCCACATTTCTGACGTTCTCTGCCCAGCCATGCGCTGGTTCTCCGGGTTCAAGGGCTCTGCTGTCTTCACGTGGGCAAAACACAACTTGAAGCGTCGCTTAATCTTTAGCTAAAATGTCGTTATGACCTGGCAAAGTGTATTTTTTTACCTGCTGGGAAGCAAAACCTGATTTGAGGTTGGACACTTAGAACTTGTCTTGGCTAGCAAGTAAAAAGGTCGGGTTTTGGGGGCAAAGATGATGCGCCTTCGCTTCACATCTTCCGTGCTTTCGCCACAGATTTTTTTCCCCGCAGCTGAAAATAACAAACCATTTTAATCTAAGTATTGCTTGTTCTGATCTTTTAATCCAGCTTGCTTTCTATCGGCACAGCGGCCTGAAATGATTTATCCGCCCGCCTCTCTATTATATAATTATTGGGGAGATTACCGGGGAGCTGGCTTTAGCTTCACTGGGGAAGGAGGAGGGGGCTGGAAGGTGGGGCAGGGGTTCGTGGAATCACGGAATCGTGGAACCCTTTGGGTTGGAAGGGACCCTTAAAGATCGTCTCGTCCCAAGCCCCTGCCGTGGGCGGGGGCACCTTCCACTGTCCCAGGTTGCTCAGGTTTCTTCTCCGTGGCCGCCAGAAAACGTGGGAGGGGGGAAGCGGTGAGCTGGGTGCTTTGGGCTGTGTCCGTAGTTTGTATTTGAGCGTGGAAAGTTTCTCCCTCAATGAGAATTTGTGGGAATTGAGTGCCCCGTGGTCTGGCTGGTAGCCAGAGGAGCGCGACCCGCTGAGCCGGAGAAGATTTGGGTGAAACCCTGCGCTTTTTTACACTGTTCGGGGCCTTTCACGGCTGTACTTGTGGTTTTGGGAACAGTGCGGTGAGGCAGTCCGGCCTCGGGAAGAACCTGGAATTAGGGGCTGTGCTCCTGATGCTTCCAGTCCCTGTGCGGAGCCACGGACGGGGAACATCCGCGAGGAAGAACCAGCAGCTGGGACATGGTGGTGGTGCCAGGAAGGGCTGGAGGTGGCCGTGGCTGTTTCACCAAGCTCAGCTGGTTCTCCAGGGAGCCTTAGGTGCTGCCCCTGGATAAGAAGGGCTCGAGCCCTTGGGTGATGGGGTGGCTGGGGGCAGCTGCTCTGCAGAAGGGACATCCAAGGGCAGATGCCCGAGGTAGATGTGGCTGGAGCCTTCAGGTGAACAGGTGTATCCCTGGCATGGAAAGATGGCACAGCCAAGGGTTGGCACAGCCGGGTGGAGACTTGGGTTGCCAGAAAAATGCAGCGTCTGACTGGCGCGACCGATGGGCTTGAGCTTTGATGGACAAAACGATGGAGGATGGAGGCTGTCTGGGGCTCCAAAAATTCCTTTTCCCTTCCCCAAACTGAATGTCTGGACACCAATGGGCCGGTACCTGCCCTGGATAGGACAGGAGGTGCTTGGCCAGTGGGCCATGGCCATCTGGGATGTGGTGGCTCAGAGCGGGGGCAAGGGGACACCCCCAGCACCAGTCAGTCAGATACTGGGAGCAGCGGCTTGGCTTTCCTTGCTCCACAGGGTCTCAGGGACCTTTTTGGGGTCCCCAGAACTGTGCTGCATTTTGGGCTGGGTGAGCGTCTGTAGGGGCACACTGGAACACCCTTTGGGCCACACCTGGCGTGGCCATGGGCTGGTGGGAGCGGGCAATGCCCACCCAGAATGTGCCACGCTCCCTCCACTGCCCTTGGTCCAGCTTCCCAGAAAGCTGTTTCAGCAGCCTGCAAAGGAGGAGACTCGTCATCTCTTGGAGCAGTTGTTTGGTGCGTCAGCCAGGAGGGCAGCAGAGGATGGGGACGGCTCAGGAGGGATCAGGAGCAAGATGGGGGCACGAGATCGTCGGGTTTGGGTGATGGAGCAGTTGTAACACATCCCCTTCCCCCGGGGAGCCAGCTGAACTGTGGGACGTGCAGGCAGGGCTTCAGCCTGGTCCTTCCCACCGCGCTGCTGCCTCTGAGGTGGGGGGTTCAGCACAGCCCTCCTGTCCCTCCCGGAAGCTCCGGCCCCGCTCTGGGTGGGCAGGCACCCTATGAAACGTGCCCAAATTCCCCCCTGCGGACGGGCGGCGCGCCGGAGCTCATCTCGTGCAGAGATCCTCTCTCCTTCGTGTTGGAAGCGTTGGCTGGTTCGCCCTCATCGCCTCGAGGCGTCCAGATTTGCTCAGTGGCCTTTTTAAAAAAAAAAAAAAAACTATAATAAAAAAAAATAAAAAAATCAAAACCAATAAAATACAAAGAAAAC
>VXAZ01006386.1:234684-331457 GCA_013399875.1 Gymnorhina tibicen
GTGCTCAGGGGCCTTTTTAAAAAAAAAAAAAAACTATAATAAAAATAAATAAATAAATCAAAGCCCATGAAATGACAAGAACATCAGCAGCGGGTGCATCCCCCTTTCCAGCAAACCCAGGGATTTGGGAGAAAATAGGTCACGTGCCCTTCATCCCGTGCCACGTGGTGGATCTCCCAGGGCCAATGAGGTTGGGAGCCCTTCTGCGCCGAACGGCGGAATAAAGGAAAAAAAAAAAAATCACTGGGATTTTTTTTTTTTTCCCCCCCTGTAGCATTTTTCATCCTTTCCAAACGTGAAAAGACTGGCCATCTGTCTGGATCCCCCTCCCGCCAGAGCGGCACGAAAGCGGCTATTCGGGAAAGGTAAGGGGATTTGAAAGGTTGTCTTGGTGGGAGACCACCCGCCGCGGGCAACTTTTCCCACCAGCGTGGGAAGTCGGGGAAGAACCCCGGAACGAGCCGGGTCCCGGGCTCCGCCGCGGGTTGGGAGAGCTTTGAATGCTTAGGAGCGGTTTTGAGGGAATCTCTCGTGGAGGAAATTTTAAGTCCGTGGCAGCGTGAGGCGGGATTGTGGGAGACATCGGCGCGTGAGCAACGGGACTCCCCTGAGTTAGCGGCTGCCCCCCGAGTCTCTCCTGGGAGAAATTTCCAAAATATTGCTTCTGGGAAATTACTTTGCCCAATTTTTTTTTTTTTTTTTGGGAAAAAAAAGTGGATTTTGCCAAATATTTTTTGCGGGTTAAGTTTGAAAAACCCTGCTGCGAGTTTGTTTGGCAAAATCGGCGTTCTGGAAGCGTGTGCTTTATTTCGGTTAAATTCCATTTTACCCATGCCCGGCAGCCAGTGCCAAAGATTGTCTCCCTGGGTAGGGAAGCGTTCACCTCTTCCTTAACCAGAATATCCAGCTGTTCCTAAATTCCGTGATTTACAGCTCAGGCTTTGGACAGTGTCGTCTGTGTGCGTGCTTGGGTGGGAATGGCACAAATGGAATTGCCTCCAAGAAACGGGTACTAAAATAACGGGGGATGTTGATCGTGGCTTAGCGTGGCAACGTAATAAAACCCCCAGCCCTGATTCATTTGGTTTTTTACCTTCCGTTGTTTTGTTTGGTTTGAAGTATTTTTATGTTTTAGTTCCACTGTATTTCCAGATTTTCAATATTTTTATTTCAAATTCCATTCTGTTTCCAGTAGTTAAAAAAATATATTTCTAATTCCATTCCACGTCCATTAATTTTTAATGCTATAAGTATTTTTATTATTTAATTCCATCCTATTTCCCTTCATTTTTTTTCCTTTTGCCGGGGAAATTTGATTTGGAGAGAGGAATCCCTTTTATTATGGTGCTCGCTTTGTTGTCTGTTTGCCCTCAGATACCCATTTTCCTCAGGGTGTCAAAATTCCTCCTGATGCCATCATGGTTCTGTTGCATTTTCCTTGGTTCCATCGTCACTTTATAAGCAGAAAAGTGAAATATTAGTGGCAAAGGTTGTAGAGGACTTAAAAGCTGTTGAAATGAATCCCAAAATATCATCTCCGTCCTACAAAGGGAAAATATTCTTGGGTATGTTTTTCTCATAATCTGAGTTTTCTGGGATAATGTAATTTGAATGTGAACCGTCTTAGAAAATCTGATTTTATTAATTGGAAGTCACGTGCAACTTAAAAATAAACCAGAAGCAGTGGCTCAAGGACGTTGTGTTTAAGTTTCCATAAAATTATTGACCTTTGTTTTGACAGATGCAAGGACAGATGCTGGGCTGCATTTTGATACAGAACTCTGAATTAAAAAAAAAAAACCCAGGCATTCTTTCCTAATAGCTGGGGTTTTGCTCTTGATGCGGAATTCCAGAATAACTCGGTAATATTTCCGAAGCTCTTAATCTCAGACTTCCCCCTTTCTTATAGGGATTCATTTATACATAAATATTTTCAGCGTTCTCAGACACAAAAGCAAATTTTCCTTCTTGGGAAATAACTGTGGGAAATGTTCTTTTAATCTTGCTGAATTAAGAGGATGTTTGTTCCTCCGAAGAAAAATGGTCATTTTGAGGTGGGGACAAAAGGCTTGCTGGTCAAGGCGGAGGGAAAAATCTCTTTATAAGTGTTTCCAGCATTATTTTAATGCCTTCAGAATGGCTTTGGAGAAGCTGTGGGAACGTGGTGCGTGGGATGAGGGAAGAGGAATGAGGAATGCTGTCCGTATTGCTGGCGGATGGGGAGCGAACCACCCTCGGTGGTGGCCAGCTCCCTTTTGGGGTGGGCCAGGGGGCACGGGGAGCTGCTCACCCCCTGCCCTGAGGGACGCTGCTTTGGCGGTCCCAGCATTGCTTTTCTCGGGGGATCAATTGTTTTTTCCCTCTCGGAAAATGGGTGTCTGCCGTGGAGCGGGCGGAGAGGGCACCTTGCCGGTGGCATGGCTGCCCGTGGCGGGGGGGCACACGCCTGGCACACTGGGGCCAGCTCCATCCCGGCGGTGGCGGAGCACCGGGAGCCCTGGCTCCGGTCTGTGCGCGCCTTCGGAACGCAGGGGATGGTCCCCAAACCCGCGGGGTGACCCCTGCACCCTCGAGCCCCCCGGTCCTGCAGCGTGAGGGTGGGTGGGGGGCAGCCCCCGTGACGGGAGCCTGCCGGTTCTCTGCAGCTGCTTTTTGGCCAGCTGAGTTGGGAAGGGAATTTGAAGGCTTCCCCGGTCGGTGAGGGCTGTCTCCGTCCGCTGAGCTTTTTCCCAGCTTCCCGCTGAACGCGTCCATCCTGGTGCTGTGATCGCACACACGCACACACGGATCTGGTTTAATTTGTCTATTTAATTTGGGGTTTGCTAAGTGAGCTGGCAGCGGGCAGTGGGTGCACCCTGCTGCCACCAAACCCCCTCCACTCCGTGGGTGCAGCTTTGGAGCTGGATCCCACCCATGGCAGAGGCAGGTTGTGACATCGGTGGTGCATCCCCTACGGATTTTGACAGACACCCACAGCCCTGCAGGGATGCAGCCACTGCGGTGGCTGTGCCCCCGCTGCCAGGGCCAGGTTTGGGGACAGGGGCAGTCGGGACCCTGTCTCCGGCAGCCCCAATTCCCAGCGGAGCCGGTTCACCCATTCCCGGCTCAGCGCCGAGACCCGAGGTTACAGAGGACCTACCGCAGGGAGAAGGGGAGAGGAGAGGCGGCTCTCCTTGATTGTAATCGGGGCTGAGGTTTAGCTCAAGTGAAAACAGATCGGGAGTGACAGTTTTGGAGCCTGCTGTCAGGGTCTGAGCGCAGCGCGCCAGCGATCCACCCCCGGATGCCGAGGGCCCCCGTCCTCCTCCTCCTCACCAGCCGGGGCCGGGAGAGCCAGCCCCGCGCGGGATGGGGACGCTGCAGCCCGGCACGGCCACCGCACAGCCCCATCTCACACCGCCCTGCGTCCTCCTGCCTCTGGGTTGGGGACAGCGTCAGGCGGGACACGGCCCTGTGGTGGCCATCGGGGTGGGATCCTGTGGTGGCCATCGGCGTGGGACCCCCTCGCCTCCTCCGGCCCCGCGCCAGCGGGCGCTTGGCAAAGGAGGGATGGGGTCAGTCTGCATCCCGAGCCATCCCCTTGGGGTCACTTCTCCAGGGCAGGCAGAGACAAGAGTCTCCCTTGCCGTGTCTCTGATCGGTCTCCCCTTCCCAAACAGCATCTATGGCCAGGGTGAAAGTCATGGGTTTGGGCTTGTGGACAAAAAGAGCGCGGGATCCAACCGGGATTGATGGGACCAGGGTGGTTGTGACTCCCCCGGTCGCCCTTGCTTGGTCCCCACGTGTTTTCTGTGCTGTACCTGATCTGTCCCTTCCGTCCCCAGCGTGGCAGCTGGGGGGAGCGGGAAGACCTGCTCCCCCATCCCTGGATCAGGAGGGGCTAGGACCTGCCCCAGGTGCTTTGAGAAGTTGGGTGGCATTCATGAGAGCAGCCCCAGCCCCTCATCTTTCTGTCCAGCAGCGCCTGGGCAGACCCCTCCAGGGCAGCCCATGTGCTCCAAACCCCGTCCCTGTTTCCAGGGATTAGAGAAATGGAGATGGGATGAGATGAAGCAGTAGATTGCTTCGCTCTCAGGATGAAGGGATTTGTGGACTGCCCCCAGATCAGTGGATTGAAAATGGAGGGAAGTAGATTGAAAATGGAGGGAAATTATTGGGATGATGCTGCCTGTGGGATTAAAGCCAGGGCAGCCGGCAGGCTCTGGAGGAGGAGGGGAATGAGGGGGGTCATGGGATGGCTGCTGCTGGGCACTGTGGAGAGATGCTCCTGGTTGCATCTCATCTGTTTTGGAGGATGCACTGGAAGGTGGGCGCTTTCTGCTCTCCCAGGTCCCCGGAGGGGTTCTCCTCTCAGCTATACCCCCCAGCGGCAAGGATGCTGGGAATGTGCCCAGAGCTTTTTGCAGTGCTGTGCCTCTCATTTCCAGAATGCTGGAGGACAGGCTGCTTGTCCCTGGAGGTCCACATACCTCCCTGTGGTCTCTCCTTCTTTGTGAGCATTCAGCATGGGTCTGTGGCCAGGAGCATCCTCTTTGGGTAGTCCTTTGGGTTCCCCTGAGAAATGGCATCTAAAATCTGGCACTTAGGGGGCTGATATTTGGCTGTCTGATCCCTTGGGGTGTGTTCCCAACTGTGCTGGCTCCTTTGGGGCGAGATGTGGGTCCTATGGGGCTAATGCCTGACCCGGGCAGAGCATCCCTGGGGCATCTGTGGAGGCATCTCTGCTGCGGGGTGGCACCTCCTGGCTTCCAGTCCTTGGCCTTTGGCTGGGGGGAAGATGCCTGAGTTGGGTGCACTGTGCTCAGTGTCAAGGTTGTAAGTGTGGCTGTCAAACAGAGATGAGCTTTATTTGCCAAAACGTGAATGTTTGGAGGATTCCACAAGGATAACTGGCAGCGTGGCATGGCTGTGGAGAAGCTTTTCTCCTGGACCTTCTTCAGTGCAGCTTAAGCCCCTCACTCCAGAGCCTGTGTCCCTCTGCCAGCTGTGCTGCAGAGCCTTGGCTCCTCCAGCCCTTCCCCGCGGGGCCGTGTTTGCTGGCCCCGGGGGTCTGGGGTTGCTCTCTGCTGGCTGGATCTCCTGTCAAGAGCCACTTCACCATTCCTGGTTTCCTTCTGCTGATCCTGCAGGTCAGCTTGTCACTCCCAGCCACTTTGAGGTGGATGGGGAGCATTTCCTCTGTTCCTGTGCACTTAATTGCACATAGTTAAGTTGAGTACTTTGCCTTGCAGAATTCCGTCTTATTTTTCTTCACGTTGCCAAGCTCATTTTGGCTTCTTGCTCTGCTCTCCAAGAGCTTCTCCCACGTGGGTTGTCACCTGGCATTTCAACAGGAGTGTCCCTGATCAATGTTTTGGGGGGTTTTAGAGCGTTTCCCAGCCATTTTCCAGCGGTTTCACCCACCCCAGCTCCCCTCACACCCCGCAGTGACTCCCCTCTGCGGCGGGCTCACTCCGGCCGCCCTCTGCAGCACAGCTCGTGGTGCTTCCCGCGTCCCGCCGGCGCGTCCAGGGACACGGACATGGAGCGTGGCACTGAAGCAGTCGCTCTCCCGGTCTCTGCAGTGCCATGTGATGACGTTTGAAGTTTGGGATCCTTTCCCCTGGCTCGGCTGCTGCAGCAGAACCCGCCCCGCTCTGCAGTGCCGAGCCCCGCGGCGGGGTCTGGGCTGGGGGGGCCATGAGGTGCTGCTGGCTCTGGGGCACCTGGCATCAGCCAGCACCCAGCCGGTGCTCGGTCCTCGCCGGACCATCAGCAGCTCTGACGGGTGCTCCCAGCCTCTCCAAAACAATGGCTTGGGCGTGGAAGGACAGCTGGTATTCCAGGAAAAAACTGTAATGGATTATTTTTATCTATCCTTTAATCTGCTGGCGGACCAAAGGAGAAGGAGTGATGTTCCTTACCCCAGGAAATGTTATTTCCTTGGCACTCAGGGTCTTGCTAAAGGCTCACGGACATCTGAGGGTGTCACTGAGTCGTGGTGGACCCAGCTGCAAAGAGCTTTGGCTTTCGTCACCTCACAGGGGGAAATTTCTGATGCACTTACGCAGTGTGGCATTCGCTGAAAATACTGTTTCCATTGGCAGGTTGTTCCAAAGGGAACTAACGGGGTGATTTGGAAGTGGCTGAATTAAAGCACGATGTTCCCATGCCCTCCCTGCTCACCCCAACCTTCCAAAATCAGCTTTAATTAAACAAATTAAATGAGGACCCATTATTCTTCTAATAACTCTTAGCAACTCTTAATAACCTTATTGAGGTGGTGGTTAAACAGGTTCAAGCCACTGGTTTTGCTCAGGGTCCCACGATCAAAAAGCCCTGAAACCGGCCCAAACAAGGTTTTCTGGCTTTCCTAAGGGCATCTAATATCCTGCTGCTAGTACATTGCATTTCCCTCACTGGTCTGTGTCTGACCTCTGCTTGCAACACTGCAGCAGCTCGTGTGAGTGAATGGGAATTCTTCATCCTGTAGATCTCTGCAGATACATCTCTCAGGTACCTGAATTTCCTCTAAACCTGGAAATTAACACAAACCTCAAGGCTGTGTCTCCCACAAGTGTATCAGGGCACAGAGATAGGTTCTGTCATCGTGCTGTCCTGTTGCAGGGGGGGAAAGTGATGCTCCAGACCATCATCCTGGAGAGGCTGGCAGGGAACAGCTGCAGTTTCATCCACTGATCTTCACACAAAAGACTGCGATAATGGCGCTGCCATCGTGACAGAACGAGTCATTCTCCCCACGCTGGGCTTGCCTTGGTGGAGAATGCCTGAGTCCATGAGTGGGGTGCACCAGATCAAGGAGAAAACCAGGGAATCGGCTGGGAATTTCCTGGAGGGGAGGGCAGGTGTTTGGCTGGGATGTGGCTGAGCTCACTGCAGTGTGACTGTGCTGGAGCTCTGCGTCATCGCATCAGCGCAGACGTTCAGAGCAAGAGGAAATGGCCTCGGGTTGTGCCAGGGGAAGGTTCAGATTGGATGTCAGGAAAAATTTCTTAATGGAAAGGGTGGTCAGGCACTGGCACAGGCTGTCCGGGGCAGTGGTGGAGTCCCCATCCCTGGAAGTGTTAAAAAGGCACGTGGATGTGGCACTTGGGGACAGGGTTTAGTGGTGGACTTGACAGTGCTGGGGAAACAGCTGGACTCGATGATCGCAGAGGGCTTTTCCAACCTAAGTGGTTCTGTGAGGCTGTGACCTCAGCTGGAGGGGAGCAGGGAACTGGGAGCAGGTGACTGAGAAAGAAGCCTCCAGAGATGCCTGCTGTGAGGGCCAGAGCAGGACGTTTGTGTCCTGTGGTGCTTGGAACGATCACGGGCAGGGGAGAGGCAGGAATATCCTGCTGCCTGACCTACCAGGAGGGCACGGGGCCTCTCTTTTGGTTAGAGCGATCTGAAATATTTCCACCGAAGCTGGAGAGTAGAGAGGAGGGAAGGTCAACCAAAATGACTGCAGCTGTGGAAAATGGCAGCAGCTGGAATTGCAGCTCCGTTCCCAAACGGCGTTTGGTGTCTCTCACGTAGGTGGTGCCACTGCCCTCCCACAGCTTCACCTCCCGACAGCCAAAGCCCCTCGGTGGCTGCTGCATTTCCATGAGGTTTAAGGGAATGCTTGGCTCTGGGTTTCCACCCGTTTTTTTTCCTCCTTCCACCCCCATCCTGACCTGTCCAGACTGCGCCGCCGTCATAATCCCGAGCTGGCTGCACTGCCGAGCTTCCCAGCCGCTAAAACACCGCGCTGGAAATCGCCGGATTAGGTCTTAATGGCAGGATCAAGTCAGCGGGAGATGAGTGGGGAGAAAGCTCCTGCTTACGCAGGTGGACGGGCAGCCCTCCTCGAGAAAATGGGCTAGAAAGCCTAAAATGTCAGAAAAACATCCTCTTTCCTGGCCTCTCTGGCTTTTCTCTGCTTTTAACACATCCATCATTTTCCAAGGGTCAGGAAAAACCCGGTGTGGGTTTTGTGAAGACGATACTGAGAGGTCAGAGGTGTTTAAGCATTTCCTCCCTCGCAGGGGAAAATGCTGTCTCAGGTGATGGACGTTCTGTGTTAATTCCCAGCACCGAATTCTGCCACCCCCACTGGACATCCTGGCAGTGGGATGTGGCAGTGTGCTGGAGGATGCTGAGGGTTTGTGGCTGTCTTTAACCCCTGTGCTGGTGGGGCTCCTGGAACACCGGAGAGCCTGGGAAGTGCGGTGGATGTTTCCCAGGGTGGCATTACCACTGAGCAACCGAGATGCTCCAGGGTGGGGTCCTGGGGGTGGTTCCTTCGGGAAGGTGGCACAGCAGGGGTTGCACAGACCAGGGCCCTGCCCTGCACAGGTCATCAAGGGCTCTTGGTCAGCAGGGCTCTGAGGTGTTGGAGTTTATCAGCCTGCACTGACCAGGAGAAGCTGTGGCTGCCCCTGGATCCCTGGAAGTGCCCAAGGCCAGGCTGGNCTGCACAGGTCATCAAGGGCTCTTGGTCAGCAGGGCTCTGAGGTGTTGGAGTTTATCAGCCTGCACTGACCAGGAGAAGCTGTGGCTGCCCCTGGATCCCTGGAAGTGCCCAAGGCCAGGCTGGACGGGGCTGGGAGCAGCCTGGGAAGTGGAAGGTGTCCCTGCCCACGGCAGGGGGGTGGAACGGGATGAGCTTTAAGGTCCCTTCCAACCCAAATAATTTTGTGATCCTGTGATAGACCTGCAAGAAAGTGGGATTTTCTGGAGGCCCTGCAGTGGGTGAGGGGGGAGATGGAGACGTTCTCCCTTGCGTTTGCTTGGTGGTGCCTGTGAACTTCCCGCCCAGACCTCCCAGGGAGGGGGTGAGTTGTGCTGCTGGGGCATCTTTGCACAGAGCTGTCCTCTGTGTTTGTTTTTGGACAGCTTGAACCAAGCATTGCAACACCCCCCAAAAAATAACTCTAGGAGGCAAAGGCTTGCTCACATGGGGCTCGAGCACCCAGCGAGCCCCAGGAGTGCATGGCAGGAGGAAGAGGAGGAGGACAAGGGCTGGCTTCAGCAAGGACTGAGCCGGCGATGTCCCCCAGCCCCCGCAGGGATTTGGGCTCTGCTCAAGCTCAGCTGAGCCCCCTGCCATCAGGCAAAGCATCCCTGATAGGACATCAGAGACAAGATTCCGTGGGTCCCAGCATCCGCTCTTCCAGCTCCTGTACGGGAGCTAGGCTGGAGACCGACGTCCAGCCCAGGGCTCCATTTCCCTCCTCCTGTTCTGCTTCGTGTGCCATCTCCTGTATGGGAGATGGTGGTGTTATTAAATTAATTTGATACACGGTGTTCAGATTTCCCCCAGTTGGAAGGGAATGGCTCGGATTTTAGGGATGTGTCAGTATTTGTGAGGTATCAGCAGGCATAAACACAAGAGTGCCAGCTGAGGCAATCGCTCTGACCTCTAAAAAATGGGAAAGGAGAAAAATTGGAGTGCGCACGTTTGCGTGTGGGGAAGAGGAGTCTTCCTGCTGTTCTGGGTTTCCGTTTTCCTTCCTATTCCTTGAGCCTATTCCTGAGTTGCCTCTTCAGACATGGGGGATTCCTGATAGATTAAGGAAGTTTCCCGGAGTTTAATACATTTGAACCGAGGAAGAACCAGATTGCTCTGAGAACTGGTGATGTCTGCTCCAGGCACTCTTGCAAAGGCAGCTGCAATTAACAGGCCTGTTTAGCGTGGAATGGGATCATCCTTTGGAAGGCCGTTGTCCAGCTTTGGGGCAGGTCTCCGCTCGCTGCGGTGCAAAACCCTTTGGCCGCTCCCCGTGCGCGGAAGGAGGATGCTCCAGCCCTCCCCCTGTGGTTGCCCAGGTGTGATGCTCGGCAGAGCCCGGCTTGGCTCGCCGTGCAGCTTCCCTTTATGGGGCCAGGCTTGGCACTCGTGTCTCCTAATTCCGTGTCTTTGAGCTGTGCGGGGCCGCGCCCGCTTGGCGCCGGGCCGGAGCTGGGCTCTGGGTCTGCTCTGTCCACTGGGCTGCGTGTAATGGTGTCCTCGGGGCTTTCGAGTGGCTGGACAAAGGAGCCATTTCAAAGCTGCGGTGAGCAGGGCAAACACGATGGTGGAGAGGAAGGGTCCGAGATGGGGCTCTCTCTCCGGGCGGGGAATGCTCTGAAATGCTCAAAATGGCGTTTTGGGGGATAATTTTGCCCAGCCCTTTGTCCGTGAAGAATGAGGGCCGTGGGGGGAGGCCTGCGCCCGGAGTAAATGCTTTGGCTCTATTGTTGCCATCCCTTCTTCCACTGAGCTCTCGAGCCCCCTGTAAAACACTTACCTTTCACTAGTATGATTAAGAAAAGGCCAATGTAGCTTTCCCGCTCACTGGAGCGTGAAGCGTGTTTAATTTAATAATGCTGATAAATCTTAAAGCCAGGAGCATTTGGCTAACACATGACCCACTTTTTCAATCAATTGGAAGCATTTACATAACGGCCTGATGCAGGGTTCCTCCTGCGAGGGATGTGGAGCTGGGGATGGCTCCTGCCACAGGACCCGGGGGAATGGCTTTAGACTGAAAGAGGGGAGGATTAGGTGAGATTTTAGGAAGGAATTGTTCCCTGTGAGGGGGATGAGGCCCTGGCACAGGGTGCCCAGAGCAGCTGTGGCTGCCCCTGGATCCGTGGCAGTGCCCAAGGCCAGGCTGGACACTGGGGCTTGGAGCAACCTGGGACAGTGGGAGGTGTCCCTGCCCATGGCAGGGGTTGGAATGAGATATCTTAGGTTCCCTTCCCACCCAAACCATTCCGTGATCCTGTGATGTCTCCGGTGCAGCAGTTTGTCCCCTGGCACACTGTGAGCACTGGAAATGCTGACCTCCACCCACCAGCTTATTGGACCTTTTTGGCACCACCTGCCATGCACAGGAGTCAGCCTGGGCTTGACCAACGCAGCCAGTTACTCTTTCCCTTCACTGTTCACCTTACAATGGGCTCAGTCTGCAAAAATTCCAGATCTTGCCTCTTCTGTTACAGTCTCTCGGCCCATTCCCGTTACTTTAGTCTCCAATGCTGTCACCTTCTTCCTTGGAAAGATTCTCCTCCTCCCCATGCTTAAAAGCACCTTTTGGCTTGACGTAGAACCAGAGAATAACAGCATGGTTTGGGCTGGAAGGGACCTCAAAGCCCATCCCATTCCACCCCCTGCCACGGTCAGGGACACCTTCCACTATCCCCGATTGTTCCAAGCCCCGTCCAGCCCGACCTGGAACACTTTCAGGGATGGGGAGTCCACGTCCTCTCTGGGCAGCCTGTGCCAGTGAACCTGTTTTGGTGTTCAACACGTTCCATTTCTTATCCTTCTTGTGAGGACTCCATCCTTTTCTTTCATGTTTCGTTCCAGCAGCCTCGAGCCCCGCGTTTGCACGTAGGTCATAAGCAACCTCATTCCCACTGAGCCAGTGTCCTTTAGCTTTAGGGAATTCTGTCTCCCTGCAAACCACGTGGGTTTATCCATTTCGGGTTTCATAATAACCTCTGGGAAGAGGTTTTGCATCAAACCCATCTCCCAGCCACGGTCTGTGCGTTGCTGCTGTTTATTCATCCCGACTTGCGTTAAAGCAGCACTTGAGAACTTGTTTATCTCCCCTTTTTTTGCTCACGTAAGTCCCTGCCTGAGCTCAGGGAAATGCCAGATGCTTGTGAGCAGGATGAAAAATCTCCCATCTGATACAGGCTGAGGGATTAAGTAACGAGGGGGAGAATTGCTTCACGTCTCTCAGCACTGCACGTAGAAGGATGCTGGCACCTCCCTGTGGGACGGGGCCGCTCTCCCCACGCAGTGAGCTGCAGGGACATCTCATATGCCACGTCCTCATGCAGAGACGCTCCTAAGGAGGCGTCAGGAATGAAAAATGAAGGATTTGTTGCCATTCCGTGGTTTTTATTTCTTCCTCCCGCTCCCTTGCCTTCAAAACATCAGTGGCCCCTCTAGAGGGCAGAGGAGGAAAGAGAGAGAACGGGAGGAGGAAACAGCATGGTTTCGTTAGGTACGTGTGACACGAATGGCTGGAAGTGGCGCAGGCCTCGCCCTGCCCAGCTGGGGAGCTCTCAGGTCAGGATGCGTGGCAGCCAGGATGCCAGTCCTGTCCTTCCCGTTCCGTGCTCCTGGGGTCAGACGGGTAATTCCTGGTCACTGAGAAGGTGCCCTGTGGTTTTCCGCGTGCCCGTTTGTGCTGGGAACGGTGAACTTTGGTTTGCTAAGATAGGTGCCGCGGGTCTTTTAAAGCTTTGCCCTGCTCCAGAGCTGCTTTCTGGCGGCGCCCCGCTGCTCTGCGGGGTCCGTCCCACCCCGAGGAGCCCGCTCTGAGAGCGAACCTTCCCGCTGTGCCCCCAGGTGATCCGGCCGTGGTGCTGCCTGCGCCGGGGCTGCTCTCCCAGCTAACGCACGCCTCCCGCCCCCCGGTAGGAAATGGACTCCAAGGTCTCCGAAGGCGGCCTGAACGTCACCCTCACCATCCGGCTGCTGATGCACGGCAAGGTAAGGGGCTCCCGCCCAGGGGCTGTCCTCACAGGCCCCTCTGCCACCTGCCCAGCCCCATGCACAGCGTCCCAGCCCCGGGAATAGCCCGTGGGGAGGCTGGCACGGTGCTCCTGCTCCCCCTCATTCCTGCCCCTCAAACCCTGTCCTTCTGCTGGGGACAGTGTCCACCAGGTCTGTACTTCGTGATGGGGTTGGGCTGGATTCTCATCAGGTTTTCTAATGTCAGCTCCTCTCTTTCTGGCTTTTTCTCTTTGTAGGAAGTTGGAAGCATCATCGGGAAGGTGAGGATGCCTTTTAATGCGCCTTTGATGCTGTTGCCTGCACCTGTGGTGTGGTAGATGCCGTAGTCACCTCTTCCCTGCGATGTCCTGGAAAGTTTGGGGTGCCTGAGCTGGTTGCTGCATTTGTGAGCCAGAAATTAGGAGAGACCCACAGAGGGGTCAAAGACCATTCCCCTGAAAACCCCACCAACCACCAAACTGTTCCCAGCTGCTTCGCTGGGTGATGGCTGGGAGTTCACAGTCACGTTGCTCTGATGTTTTAATCAAATATCTGCGTTAAAAGATAGTAAAAATGTCACACAGATCCTTTTAAATTATATTTTAAGTAGTTCCGTAGCCCCCGTCTCAGAGGCCAGAGGGCTCCATTTATTTGCCTTGTACAGAAAAGCTTCCTGAGGTGCTCTGGTGTTTCTGCAGTGGTTTGGAAAAGTCCTGGGGCTATACAGGATTAGGGGGTTTTAAAAGAAAGGTTTGTGGTGGCAAGGATTTGCAGCATGAACACGTTTTCCCTGTAGGCTTGTGCCTTATTTTTCCATCAGCCTGTCCGGCTCCGGGAAGATTCACAGCTGTGAATTTGTACGTAAATATTTGATGGTTTACGCGCTCAGCTCCTGGGCTGACCACCACGCGGGGATGCAGGGCCAGGCAGCACAGAGCTCCCACGTTTTTGGCTGCACATTGCCGTGTGTTAGGGAGATACGCGTTCGGTAGGGTTGTTTTAAAGGTGGAAGCCTTGAATTTTCAGCAACGGCTCGGTTTTCCCTCTTGTTTCAGAAAGGAGAGACCGTGAAGAAGATGCGTGAGGAGGTGAGCAGCCTGCTCCGTGGGTGATCTGTGGGAGGGAGGCGGTGCAGAGCTGGACGTTGCCCTGTGGGATATGTGCAGGAATTCCCAGGGTCAGGACAAGCAAGCCAGCTGTCCCTAGCGCTCCTTGGACCAGTTTTCTCCCTTCACGCTCAAACTCCTGTCACATTTTCCACAGTCAAGTGTTTGCTCTTAATGAAACACGAAATTAAGTCACCTGTAAGATGCTTTGGGTTTGTCCAGGGTCTCTGTGCCTGCAACCCCCTGGGAATTGTCAGGGCAGCGAGGAAAACTCTTCTTTTCACAGGCAATGACCCCAAGAGCTGGTCTTGCCTCAATCCCATGGGTTTCCCTTGTGGTAAAACATTGGAAGCCCTTTCTGAGGGCTGGAATCGCTGCAGAGGAGGGGTGGGAGTTTGGAAGGTCAGATGGCATGCTGTGGGGCTGGCACAGGTATCAGGCTGAGAGAGGACCCGACCTGGTTGCTTGGCTGTGGCTATTCCAGGACTCCTCTTCTCTTTCCAGAGCGGGGCAAGGATCAACATCTCTGAGGGGAACTGCCCTGAGCGGATTGTGACCATCACTGGCCCCACCGATGCCATCTTCAAGGCTTTTGCCATGATCGCCTACAAATTTGAGGAGGTGAGAAACGTGAGCCAGCCCGTGTCTGGGGCCAGCAGTGCCTGGCTGGATTTGCTGAACTGGGACATGGCCTCAGCACAGAACCTTCCAGACGTCCCTAACTGGGGCGGGTCTGGAGCACAAGTCTGATGGGGAGCAGCTGAGGGAGCTGGGGGGCTCGGCCTGGAGAAAAGGAGCCTCAGGGGGCACCTTCTCACCCCCTACAGCTACTTGGAAGGAGGGTGTAGCCAGTTAGGGGTCAGTCTCTTCTCCCAGGAAACAAGTGCCAGGACCAGAGGAAATGACCTCAGGTTTAGGTTGGATATTAGGGAAAACTTCTTCATGGAAAGGTTGGTCAGGCCTTGGAACAGGCCGCCCGGGGCAGCAGTGGTCACCATCCCTGGAAGTGTTCGGAAGGGAAGGCTTTGGTCACCTGGCCACAGCGTGTGTGGACGTGGCACCCGGGCACTGGGGGTGGCTCTGGTGGGGCACCCAGGGCTGATGTGCTGCGCTTTCCCTCCCCAAGGACATAACCAACTCCATGAGCAACAGCACCGCCACCAGCAAGCCTCCGGTGACGCTGCGGCTGGTGGTGCCGGCCAGCCAGTGCGGCTCCCTGATCGGCAAGGGGGGCTCCAAGATCAAGGAGATCCGAGAGGTAAGGCGGGTTTCGTTCCACCCCTGCGCTTCAGAGCAGCTCCTCGGAGCTGACCCGCGGCCAAGGGGGAGCCGCCTCGGAAAAGGGGATCCCTGTGCTGCACCGCGCGTCGCGCTGCTTCCCGGGATGGCGTGGCCCATGCAGGAGCAGCATCCCCACGGGGTGCCGCGCGCCGGGCTGCGGGTGAAGGCGTTCGGCTGTGGGATTTCTCCTTCCTCTCTCTTTGTGTCTCCAGTCCACAGGTGCTCAGGTCCAAGTGGCGGGGGACATGCTGCCCAACTCCACGGAGCGGGCGGTGACAATCTCGGGGACACCCGACGCAATTATCCAGTGTGTCAAACAGATCTGTGTGGTGATGCTGGAGGTACAGTCTGTAACAAAGGGGGTAAAGTACATACGGAAAAAAAATCCCAGCTGGCCCCACGAGAGCGCTGGGAGCTGTGGAGCGTGTCTCTCTCGTCCCCTTCACCACGCGTTGTCGGACCACTCTCATTTCCTGGTACCTCCGTTGGAAACGCACCCCGTGTCTTTTCCCCGCCATTGTCCGTCCTTCCTAGAGTCCCACACTGGAAGCCTGTCTGGTCGGGTGCCCCGGAGGAGGTGGTTTGTGTCAGAGCAGGGGGTGGCTTCAGGACAGAGGGGTGACAGCAGGCTGGGACAGCCTGGCCTGGTGTCCCAGCAGCACCCAGGGTGCCCTGGGAAGGAGACGGGGGCTGCAGCCACTGCTCCAAGCACCTGGTCTCTGCCTCACAAGGACCACAGCCAGGAGGAGGAGGAGACCAGAGCACTGGGGGAGCTGGAACTGGGAGCACAGAGCTGTGTTCCAGTGAGGCACAGTGGGAATGGTAGCGAGAAAGGCTGGCAGAGAGCAGGGACTGTAGGGCACGTGGATGTATGTCCCAGGTGCCATTTTCCGGGACAAATGCTGACAAGCAGAGCTCAGAGATCCCTGCCATGGAGAGATGCTGCTGTACCAATGGCTGGAGATGACCTCAGCCACACGCCCCACATCCACACCTGCCGCCTCGGATGGGAGAAGCCCCAGGAGGGAAGCCCCCGGGACACAGGATGGTGACACATTCCACTGCTGGTGCATCCCCGAGACAGACAAAGCAGGGACCGATGTCAGGTCCCTCCGCCTGGCTGCACGGCCCTTTCACAGCAGGGAGGAGCACGTTTCCCACTGGAAAGGCTTCAGATGGGGATGGCAAGGCTTGGTGAAGGTGAAGCAAAGCCAAATGAAAGCATCTTCAGCTCGGCAGCAGCACATCTGAGGAGGGATAGCCAGGGGCCACATTGCCCATCCCTGCTGGCTGTGGTGCTCAGGCAGCTGCGCTGCTGCCAGAGGAATTTTAGACGCCCGATGACCCCAGGTCACGGACTGCAGCAGAGATGAGCCTGAGGTGATGCTTGCCAGGTGTGTTAAAAAGTCTTTCTCACAAAGCAAGATGTGCTGCTCCTCTGCACAGCTCAGCAGTGGGAAAGAGAAAGACCCACGAGTCTTCTTGCAGCCTGAAATCTGGAAAGTGCCCTGACTTTAACGGCTCACAGAGATGTTCCGTATCACCTTTCAGTCTTAAACAGATAATCCTGGCTCGTCCCCTCCGAGATTTGTAATGCAATAAAAGGACAAGTAGGTTTGGGATGTTGGAGATGTGCTTTGATCAGCTTTCCCACAGACAGGTGCTTAGCAGGAGGATTTAGATAATGCTGCTAGCCTGCAAGTAGACATCTAAAGAATGTAGAGGAAAGAAAAGAAGAATTTTCCATGAGACCGTGTGATTTCTGTTGCCTGTCCTTATACAGTTGTCGCTGAGTTGTTTAATTTTGGGTAGAAGCAGGAGGAGAGCTGGAATCTCTCCTGATTCCTAGAAACCTCTGTGTTTCCTACGGCCTGTAAGTTGTGTTCAGGAGCAAACCAGGAGGGAGAAGCTGGGTGAGCAGCTCCTGTGCATCACACCCTGCAGCTCTGCTCAGACCTGCCTGGGGACCCCACAGAGAGGGGTGAGACCACGGAATCGTGGAGTCGCGGAGCGGCGTGGGTTGGAAGGGACCTTAAAGGCCATCTCGTCCCAACGCCCTTCCGCGTGCAGGGACACCTCTGACCTGGCCACAGGTGCCTCGCAGCACCCACGTCCCAGCTCGGGCGGCGATGGGCCGCACCAAGGCCCGAAGGTGACCCTGTTCCAGCGGTGAGGAAGATGTGGGCAGCCAAAGAGCTCGAGCATGGCGCCAGGTCACGGGACAGGCTGTACCCCCCCATCTTGCTGCTCGAGGCTCTCCTCAGGGCGCTCTGAGGAGGGTTCCCAGAGCCTAGAGCAGGTGATGCGGTTTGCACGGAGCAGGGCGAAGCTGAGGGAGGCAGCGCAGGTCCAGGAAGCCGTTCAGGGACCCGTGCCATGGCAGGGGATCTCCCGTGCCCCAGGTTGTCCCTGTTGCCCACGGAACACCTCTTTCCCCTGTGTGCTCCTGTCCAGAAACGCGGTGTTGCCTGGTGCGGGTGTTGCCGGTGGCGGCCCCGGGGGCCGTGCTCCCTTAGGTGCTCTCTAACGCTCTTTTTGCCGCCGTTTCAGGAAAGCTGTTCTAATGTTCTCTCTCCCTCTCCTTGTCCCTTTTCCTAGTCCCCACCAAAAGGTGCCACCATTCCCTACCGCCCAAAGCCCGCCTCCACCCCTGTCATTTTTGCAGGTGGTCAGGTAAGAGCCGACCCGCTTGCAGCCTCCACTGCCAACCTCAGCCTTTTACTGCAGCACCAGCCGCTGCCCGTTAGTGCACTCAGGTTTCTTGCCTTCTGACTTGCATGGTGTCATCCCATCCGTTGTGTGCCACGGCAGCTGGACTGAAAGCTCTTGGCTTAGCTCCTGTGATGGATGCTGGAGGATGAGGATAAGGATGAGGAGGAGGAGGAGGAGGAGAAGGAGAAGGAGAAGGAGAAGGAGAAGGAGAAGGAGAAGGAGAAGGAGAAGGAGAAGGAGAAGGAGAAGGAGAAGGAGAAGGAGAAGGAGAAGGAGAAGGAGAAGGAGAAGGAGAAGGAGAAGGAGGGCCAGACAGGGTGTCAGCTCCGTGCCAGGGTGTTGCACAAAGGAGAAGCTGGAATTTGCTTGGCTAGACCCAGGTTCAGCGTTTGTCGGTGGGTGAGAAGGAGAGGATTAGAAGAGCACTGTTGAACAAGAGGCTGTCACTGCTCTCTGGCACCTGCAGCCCAGTTAAAAACACCTTAGTGTAGCTGTAATTGATGCGAGGTAGGAAGGGTTTGTTGCAGCTGCTCCCGGGCTGTGCTGAGCCTCTTGTCGGGGCAGCCCCCACGGAAGAGCCGTGTCCCCATCCCTGGTGCTCGGCTGGCGTGGGGAGCTGCTTCCCCTGCGGCAGAGCCTGCGTTGTGCCACCCCCGGTGACACTGCAGCCTTGCAGACACCACGAGGTGTTCCAGCAGCGAGCCTTGGGGTGGCCTTTCCTTTGTGGGATAACCATCACATGGATGAGCTCGGGGTTATCCTGCAAACGAAAATCAGCAGAAACAAGAGAAGCTGAGCGCATGGCTGTTTCTAAAGAGGGAACTTGCACTGCTGCTTTCTCCACCTCATCTCCTGACCTCACCTGGTGACCGAGGGCCTGCCTGTAGATGCCACCACGCCCATCACATCCAGCAGGGGATGTACCTTCCCAAGAGCTCCAGCAGCCGGGTAGGGCCAGCACTGCAGAACCACAGCTTATGCCACCCAGAGCAGCTCCACACGAGTTATTTCATTTCTCTCCAACCATAATAAATAGAAGGACAAACTAAGAACAGGAGCAAAGCCCAGAGCACAGGCTATTTCAGGCTGAATTAGTCATTGCCAGGATCAGGAGTGTGTCACTCCATCTGAGCAGCCCTTCTGGAAAAGAGCTTTGAGTCCAGCTGCCTGGTGAACTGATCTTTTCAAAAGGGAGAGTGAGATGGAGGCAGCAATTCTCCTGCTGGCGATTGGTTGGTGTCTTGGACAGAAGCAATGTCACGGGAAGAAGCAACTGTCCCTGAAGGGAGAGCTCTTCCCAAGGCTGGGAGCCCTTTGGCTCTGCCCGAGGGGTGGCACGGGGCGGGCGGGCAGAGGGCAGCTGGTGACAGTGGTGGCAGGTGTTTGGGGTGGGATGAGCCTCCAGGAGCTCAGCAGACTGAGGGATATAGCGGCCAGTGGCAGCTGCCAAAGGGACCAGCCCTCCATGGGGAAGGCCAGAGTTGAGTTGCATCTGTCCAAGACACCTTCCTGCCCTTAATTACCTTTTTTGACTCAATTTTTCTGATCAAAAACCAATGGCCAAATTAAGCCACCAGGACGGGCAACTCTTCAGCCTCTGTCGTGTCCCCGTTGCGCTGGGATGCTGGTGGGCACCGGGACAGCCATTTTCCCTTTTCCCTCCTCCGTGATTTTGGGGGTTTCCTTCCCACAAAGCACTTTGCTCTTTGCAAACCATGTGGCAAATTTGCAGGAGGTTCCAAGGTTTTCTCCTTTCGTTTTTCTCGGCAATCTTTACTCTCCCTTTTCAAAGTGTTCTCCATCTCTTTTGCCATCTCTTTCAGAATCATCTGAATATTGTGTCAACCAGTGAGATACATTTTGCTAGCTGGTTAAGTCCTAAACACTGGGCTCTCTAGTGTCTGGCTCTTCACCCACACTGGTGCTTATTTCAGGGTTAACTTACAAACAAAAAGAGAAAGGATTGCTACAAAGGATGGGAAAAACACACGAACCCATTTGCCTGGCAGATGTATTTGCATGGATTTATGAATTGCAGCTGGTGAAAGGCATCGCAGTGCAGGCAGCCCTTTCCTCGATGCCTTCCCAGTGCCCCAGCAGAGCACTGGAACGTGCCGGGCGGATGTAAAGCATCCGCTGGGAGCTGTGCACCTGGAAGCACGGAGAGGCTCACGGCTTTGTGGGATCACGCGTGGCTGTGAAGGGCGGCGGCGACGCCACTGCGCACCTGCTGCACAGGCAGTCCTGCTTATCAGAGAAGCACGGGAGGGTTTGGGTTGGCAGGGATGTTAAAGATCACCCACTCCCAACCCCCCCTGCCACCGATCCTTGCTTTCCGCACAGTAAAAGACCAGCCGCAGCCTGATATTCCCGCTCCATGCAATGCTGGCACCTCTAAGGAGCTCTTCCTCTCCTTCTGAAAAAGCCAAACTGAGCCCGAGCCCTTGAAGTCAGGTAGCTCAGCATGCTCTAGGTTGGGATGGGAGGTGGAACATCTCCCTCCTGCCCCAAGGATTTGCTGCCCCAGGGAATTTAATGTGGCACAGGGGGGTCCCAGCAGAGGGATGGAGCTCTCTCCTCATGTCCTGCCAGCCCTGGTAACATCTTTGTTTTTCCTTTGCAGGCCTATACAATTCAGGGACAATACGCTATTCCACACCCGGATGTGAGTTTTACCCTAATTTTTCTTACACCCTTTTCTGTCACCTGCATGCTACTGTTAATTCACATAATATTAATATTAGCCAATAATATTAATAGTGTATTTTCAAAGTAACTGGCCGTGTGTAGTATCTGTAATACCTCGAGTAGCCTTTTGACCTGTTAGCACTAAACTTTATTGCTTCTGAGGACTTGGCCTGATGCTAAATTGTTTGCATTGTTCAGTGCTATCCCTTTGTTCTGAGAGAAACCATACTCTATGCATTTTGTGCCTCAAAATGATCAAAACAAGAAAGAAAAAAAAAAAAGGAAAAAATAATACTCTCCCCTCTATTTTCCCCTTGTCCTTAAAATGCTGGTAAGCCAAGGGCATATTTAGCTGCTGAGTGCCTTGGTGGGGTGGGAAGAAGCCAGAGCTCCGGGGGTTTTGTGCTTGAAGCCTGGGCAGGGCCGTGCCTTTCTGAGGGGGTGCTCCTTTGGGTGACTTGGAAATCGAGCAAACCCCTCCATTCCGTGTCTCCCAGAGGGAAGGGGAAGGTGTGTGCTGCTGGATCTCACCTTGCTGAGGGCCCCTGACCGACACGGTCAGCCTGGTTTTGGTGGCTGTCTCGCTGCTGTGGGTGGATGTCACCCACGGTGGGGACATGGGGACAGCCCCCGCTTCACCTCGGGCTCCTTGGGGCAGAGACAGGAGCTGCTCTGAGCTGCTCTGACTGGGGTTGGCTGGTGCTGGCATCCCCTGGGCTCCCGTGCCTGTGCAGGGATCGTCAGCAGGAATGCGTGCGCCTGAAATTACCAAGGGAAACAGAAAATCAGTCTGCTTGAGGGGTTTCTTTGAGGAAAGCAGGGAAGCACTGCGATGCCAGCAGCTCAGCTTCTGAGGTGGTCACGGCTCTTGGAAAAAGCAGGGACTTCCTAAATGTGCTTCCAAGGGGATAAAATGCCCACCGAGTGCCACTGTGGAGGGTCCCTCCTGCAGCGGGGCTGAGGATGTGGCAGTGGGTGCAAAGCCTTCTCCAGCCATCCCGCCCACGGGAAGGGGCTGATGCAGCTCAGTGTTCCCCTTCCCAGTGGGTGCACTGGGTACTAAAGAAAGGAATTCTTTTTTCCATGGTTGAGAAGCTGGCAAGGCTGTTTGGCACCACGAGTGCCTGCTCCACACGGGAACATTTGGGAGCTGTAGGCTGGATTTTCATCCTAGGAGAAGTGGTTTCACTGGAATTAGAGGAATCCAGGCTCTGGCTTTCCACGTGACACCAGTATGTGTGTACTCTAAACAGCCTGCTGTGATGGCTGATAAGAAATATTCCTAATTACGTACTCCTTGCTTTTGCTCCATAAGCAGAAAGTAACTAAATCACCTGTGTATTTAGGGTAGATCTTTATCCCAGTGTTTCTTTGCAAGTGGTGCCGACAGCTTAGTGTTTTCCTTGTTCCTACATTCCTCTGGTTGTCAGGATTAAAATACATTTGCTGGCTGCACTCTGCCCCACTCCCAGCAGATTTCCTGAGAAAAGTCGTTGGTTCAGGGGCCACTCACTCCATCCTTACTCTAAGGGTGCTCTTGCAATGATTGGTCATTTTAAAACAATATTCAGTGCAAAATCCAGTCTAGAATGTGGTTTTAGGGTATTTTAAACGCGTTTTAGGTGTCTGTGTTTAGTGGCTGCCTTTTGCAAAGCAGGCAGACTTTAGAATGCCCAACGTGTGCTCCTGCCTTGATTTTCTCCCCTGGAAAAATGCCCCAGGACAGGGAAGCCTTGGCTCATGAAGGGCTTCAGCAGTGCCTGGGTGTTTGTAGGCTGTTTGGGATGTGACGTGTAGCTGCCTGCCTTCCCGAAAGCTTTGGGATCATAGAGTCATGGAATGGTTTGGGTTGGAACGGCCCTTAAAACTCCTCTCACTCCAAACCCCTGCCACGGGCAGGGACCCCTTCTGCTATCCCAGGCTGCTCCAAGCCCTGTCCAGCCTGGCCTCGGACACTTCCAGGGATCCAGGGGAGCCACAGCTTCTCTGGGCAACCTGTGCCAGGGCCTCAGAGGGAAGAATTTCTCCCCAAAATCCCATCTAACCCTGCCCTCTGTCAGTGTGAAGCCATTCCCTGTGTCCTGTCACTCCGGGCCCTTGTCCCAAGTCCCTCTCCAGCTCTCCTGGAGCCCCTTCAGCCCCTTGGAGCATCTCCGTGACCTCCTCTGGACTCGCTCCAACAGATCCATGTCCTTCCTGTGCTGGAGACCCCAGAGCTGGATGCAGTACCTCAGGTACAGTCTCACCAGAGCAGAGGGGGACAATCCCCTCCCTCGGCCATGGAAGATGAGTGGGAAGGGATGGACGTAGCAGCTTTTTCTGTGACACCTGGGTGCAGCCATCTTCTCCTCTCCTAGGCTTGTTTATTGCTCTAATTGCAGGGGCTGCCTAAATACCACTATCCACACTATGTCTGGAAGGTCTGCTAGATCAGTATTAGAAAGGATTTTGGTGGCTCTCCCACCTGGCAAAGCAGGACCCCTGTCCCAGGGCACGGTTGGAGCCCACGGGGCAAAGAGGTTTCTTCTGGAGTCCTGCCAGTGGGACCGGGTGTCACGAGGAATTCCAGAAGCAGGGTGCAGCTCCAGCAAACGGGATAGTTCTGAAGTTAAAAAGCAGTGAATGCTGGTGTCCTGCTCCCCGCAGCAGCAGTGGCATGCCCAGCGTTACCTGGAGACAGCTGTGTTGTGGCAGGAGCCCATCGTATCTCACCTTTGGCTAAAATAAGCCAAACACAGCCCAAATAAGCACAGAGGTGCGCGGGCGCCTCTTTTTGTGGAGTGGTGAGACCTCTCCCCTGAGCCAGCGGAGGCTGGATGTCCTCACGCCTCTGCAGGCGGGACAGGGATCCCAGGGGTACCTGTCCAGGGATTTGCAGGTGTTTCACCCCTTCCTGCTGCCTCCCTCCAGCCTCCCCCAGCGTGCGCAGCCCCCCGGGTCAGCTCTTCCCAGCATTTCCCCCTCACCGCTGCCAGCCAGACCTCCCTGCTCTCCCTCCCCAGCCCTGCTGCAGCAGCAAGGAGGTGTTTGAGTCTTGTTGTCCCCCGAAACACTGAAATTGTAACTCCTGCCTCCCCATTGCCAGGGATGATGGGCAAAACAAGCAGTTTGAGTTTGGGGGGGTGATGCTATGCTGGCAGCTCCCTGAGCACCTGTGAAAGTGGGAGGTGATAAAGAGCCTCCCTCCTGCTCGCTGCCAGACTTCAGCCCAGTTTACTTTATTTTCTTTTCTTTTCCTGTCTTTTTTGGTTTTTTGGTTTGTTTGTTTTCATTTTTTTTTTAATTTGAAGCAGTAAAACCGAGCACAAAATGTATTCCAAACAAACAAACACCTCTCTATAAAACCGCTTCCTGACCAGGCAGCAAAACCTGCCCGGCACAACAAGGGATACAAGGATCTGAAATACCTACTGGTCATGGCTGAAGCCCATAATTCCCCATATTACTAGCGAGCTGGCATTTAGAAACGCAGTTTGTCCATCTCCCAGAGGCACTTCCCATCGGAGGCACAGCACAAGAGCGTGTGCTGGGGGGACAAGCGGTGGCAGCGCAGCTCTGGTGGCACAAAGAGGATCTGTGGGGACTGGTTGTGACGCCCACCAGCTGGCCCTGCACCGAGGCAGAGCAGCTGAACTGACACTAAGAATGGGCTTCTTGCTGGTATCGTACTTCAGACCCTGACCAAGCACTTCTGCCAAAGATTTGGGCTTTATTGCGCTGTACCCAGGCCAAGTCCTTTCTGCTAATGTTTTTGCCATGTCTCGCCATGGCTTCCTGGTTTGGTTTTTTTCTTAATTATTTTTTTTTTTTCAGTTTGTTTTCCTTTCCCCCCCCCACCTTCCGTTATAATTTTGTTCTTGCTTTTCGGTGTGACTTGTTGTACTCTATGACAATAACCTTCTTAGCTCTAATGTCCCTCCTACCCCTCAGCAGTTGACCAAGCTCCACCAGTTGGCTATGCAGCAAACCCCCTTTACTCCCCTTGGACAGACCACCCCCGCTTTCCCTGGTACGTACCCACACGCCCTTTCAAGATATCCTTCTCTTACCTGTAGAGTTTCTCTCTCTTTCTAAAAAACTCTTGCTGTTTAATGGAGATGAGCAGGGCGAGTAAAAAGTCGCAGTATCCGTGGGGAGAGGTTAAGGCTTGGCGGATGTTTCGGGGGTTACGGTGCTCAGGGGCGAGCTCTCAGCCTGGGCTTTCCCGGCAGAAGCCGTGAGCACCGTCCCTCTCTCCCTCCCTCCCTCCCTCCGCGGAGGAGGCAGCATCCCCTGCCCCGTGCCGCTCCGGACTCCGGCGGGACACGTGCGCTTTCCCGGCGGGAGCGGCACGGGCCGGCCGGGGGTGCTGCCGCAGGGAGCGGTGCTGAGCAGGCAGGACGGCACCCCCGCAGTGGGAAGGAGTCGGGAGGACAGCCGGCCCCGGCGTGGCCCGAGCCTTGTCCTCAAGGCTGGCATGTTCCCGGTGACCTGGGAAGCAGATAGAGCACAGGGGATGGAGATACTTAAAGCACCGCTCGGAAATGACTTTTCTGACAGTATGTTCATCATATTTTGAGCTTCCTAGATGAAGTGACATTGCTTATCTCCTCGAAGGCAAAAGCATTAAACCTGTTTCTTCTTTGCTCTTCAGGAGAAAAGCTGCCCTTACATTCCTCCGAAGAAGCTCAAAATCTGATGGGCCAGTCATCAGGTAAAACACAAAGCTAGAGGGAAGTAAGCAGGCTTTGGTTGAAATATATTCCGTAAATAGGACTGTGCCGTTGTTGTGCTCCAAGAGGAATCGTGGTATTCACGGAGAAGACAGCAGGTTTTCATGGCGGGCAGGGAGAGATCGTGCAGCACCGTTCTCCTCGGTGCAGCACGCCAGAGGAAAAGTGCCTGGGCTTTATTGCCTGGGTTTGTGATGTTTGTGTGTAACTGCCGTGGAACCACAGAATATCCTGAGCTGGAAGGGGCCCGCCAGGATCATCAGCCCAGCCCCTGGCCCTGCACAGACACCCCAACAGCCCCACCCTGGGCATCCCTGGCAGCGGTGCCCAAACGCTCCTGGAGCTCTGGCAGCCTCGGGGCCGTGCCCATTCCTTGGGGAGCCTGGGCACCCTCAGCACCCTCTGGGGGAAGAGCCTTTCCCTGATCTCCAGCCTGAGCCTGCCCTGGCACAGCTTCATGCTGTTCCCTCGGGTGCTGTCCCTGGGCACAGAGAGCAGAGATCGGAGCTGCCCCCCAGGTGTGGTGAGGTCTCCCTCGGTGCCGTCTGCCTAACGGGAAGATGCCAGAGTCATCACCCTTATTCCTGCGTTTAATTTTGCATAAACTTCGCTCAGAAACAACAGAACAGTGCCGGTGGGAACAGCCATGAACATGCAGCTCTAGCCATCTCCGAGCCGTTCAGGGTGAGTCGCAATTTTAGTGGGACAGGACCCTAAGGAGCCAAAGCGTGGCTGCAGCCTTGGAGACGTTTTGCTGTCAGGTGCCCCACGTTCATCCGTACGTGCGGAATGGATTTGTCTTTTGTTTCCTGCCGCTGCATAGGGGAGTTATCCCGAGGCCTGGAGGCTCACGGGCAGTATGAGCCAGACCTGGGGCACACAGCCATCCCATGCACGCCCCAGAGGTTTGGGAACATCACCGAACTACGAAAGCGAGCGTAGCCCAAGTTGGTAGACCCCACAAGACAATAGAAATACAGATTTCGTGACACCGACCTGTGCAGCCGTGTTTTCTGCAAGCCCCCTTTGCCCTTTGCAGTCACCCAAGGCATTGATCCTTCCCTAACCCTAACCCTAACCCTGACAGCCTCGTTACAGCCTCAAGGACTGCTTGTGCGTGTCAGAGAGGGAGGACCTGGAGTGCTGAAATGAACAGTCTCCAGGTCATGGAGGAGGATGTGGCCATTCCTCAAAGGCTGTGTGATGCCAGGATGGTGCAGTACCATGGCACCAGGCGTCCCAAGGGCCTTCAGCAGCAGCCATGTCATCTGAGTGTGGCATGGAGGGTGCTGCCTATGAGTCTGAGGAGCTTAGCTTGTATTCCCTAAGATCCCTGGATGCCTCAGCACCGCTCGGAGCCCTCACTGGTGCTCTGCTCCCTTCAGAAGACATTTTCTGCCATACCCAGGCTGCTGCTGAGCTGAGCCTTGTAAGACATGGCCAAGGGACAGGGCCACCCTCACCAGAGGGACACGTCTGTGACAGGTGCAGCCCACCTTGCCCCAAACTGTGAGGAGGCTCAGTGTACAGGACAGTGCAGGTGAAGTGTGTGCTGTAAAGTCAGCATCAAGCGTTGCCTGTGGTGCAGTACCTGTTTTGTGCAGGTTTTGGCATTAGTACCCCTGGCAGGGGTGAAGGACACCAGAGGGCTGCCTACTGCAGGATATGCATCCTCATTCCCTGCATTTCCTCTCCTCTCTGTGCTCCCAAGTGAAAAATCTGGTGAGGAAGCCTCCTGCAGGCAGGTGTCAGAGAGGTGTGTCTGGGAAGCTGCATTCAGGCAAGCACAGGAATTAGAGAGTCACGGAATCATGGAATGGTTTGGGTTGGAAGGGCCCTTAAGGCCTCGTTCCACCCACCCCCTGCCATGGGCAGGGACACCTTCCACTATCCCAGGTTGCTCTAAATCCCATCTGTCCTGGCCCTGAACGCTTCCAGGGATGGGGCAGCCACAGCTTCTCTGAACAACCAGTGCCAGGGCCTCCCCACCCTCATTTCCTAACATCCTAAGATCATGAGCACATCAGAGATACCCAGAGCTCCTCTGCCTCTGTGCTGAAGCCCTCCATGGAAATACATGAGGAACTGGGTGCTGCTGCTGTCTTGTTTTGCAGGAGCCCTGCACTTCCAGTCTCCTTGTGCTTCTTCATTCTGCACCTCCTTAACCACCCTCTTTCCATGGACACAGATCTGGCAGTCTCTTCTGCTCTTACAGGCCTTCATCAGTGGTTTATATCATAAGGATAAGGGTTTTTTTTTTTCCAGTTACTGCAAATTCCTGTCAGCCACCAGACAGCTTCTTTCTTGCAGATTTGACATAGGACGTCCCTGCTTCGGCACTGAGGTGATTTAATATGGAAACCCATGGGAGAGGCAGGCTTTGACCTAGGAGCACTACAGCACGGTGTCCTCTTACCTCTGGAGCTGCACACACACAGGGTATCCTGCTGGCTCCAGCCATTCCCACCACGGAGGAGAGAGCTCTCCCTGATCCAGGGGAGGCTGGGAGGAAGCACGCCGCTGCCTTCGCTCCTTGCTGTGTAATTTTGGAGGGAAGCAGGAATCTAAATCTCCATACTGTTCATCTTGCTTTCCCTTGGGAATGAGAGGGACAGCTGGTCCTGGGTCCAGCTAGGTTGCATGTCTTAGCAGTCTGGCTTAAATTCAGCATGAGAGTCTGTGGGGCTCTAACTTGGAGAGGACTTGTGCTGCCGGATCCCGCGGGGACACCGGTTTTGGGGCACCAAGCTGCTGTCACACCCCAGCAGCTCAATGCTGCTGCATCCAGAGAGGGCTGGAGGGTGCACGGACAGCATTCCTGCGGGGCCGGTGGGTGTCCCAGCCAGCGTGCTCTCTGCTGCTGTGCGGGAAGGTGTTTCACCCACCTCTCTTTGGTGATGCTGGAACCTTGCACCCTCCTCTGAAGCCATTCCCAGTGGGAGGATGAAGGGTGGGAAGCGAGGCACTCGTGGGATGCAGGGAAGGTGACACCCAGCTCCAGCAGGGTCAGGTAGCAACCGTCTTCCTCCTCCTTGTCCCGGAGTGTGTGATCCCCTTCCCCTCCCAGCCCGGAGCAGGACGCGGCCTTGGCAGTGTTGCGGGAAAGCAGCGGAGCTCCGTCGTGTCGCCCGTGCCAGCTCTAACCTTGTTCCCTTGCATCTGCCCAGGTTTGGATGCCAGTCCCCCGGCCAGTACTCATGAACTCACCATTCCCAATGATGTAAGTAAATCCGAGTGCTTCCTTGGCATGTCCATGCGCATGTGTGTGTGTGTACACATACATGTATATATATATACATACATGTACCTATATATAAGCTGCAGCCACCTGGCTTTGTTAAATGTATTTAGAGATGCCCCTTCCCCACGTTCCCTCATCCATGTGCAGTCCTTTGGGGATCAACCTGCAGCACAAAGCGCCCGTTGAACTTTACCCCGTCGGTAGCTTCCCCAGGTACGATCCCTAATGCTCCCTTTCCCTTTCCAAGTGAACTCAGTGCTCATGAAACATGCCCAGTTGACAGCACTGGGAAAGGGAGAGAGCTCCTATGCCAGCCCTGATTAAACTCTTGATTGCTTAATCAGGCCGTGGTGGGTCTGAGATGACGTTCCAGCTCAAGGGTAGTGGCTGGGCGGGGGGTGGTGGGGAAGAGGAGGTAAGTAGATAACATTTCTGATGCCACCAAGTGCCACACGAGCGTCTGAAGGACGGTGCGTCTCATCTTAGTGCTGCTGGCAGGCAGCTTTGGGGTCTGGTAGATGGAAGCCTTGTGGTAAAGTGGGTGTTGGACTGGGATATTTGCTGGGAGGAGGCTGGAGCCATGCTGGGCAGGGAGGCTCAGCGGGGAGAAGGTGGGATGGAGAGCACGACACAGCCAGCACCTGGATCCATGTGCCTCACTTGCTTCTGGACTGGTTCTAATGGACTAAGACCCAGTCTGCGCTCAAATCGTGATGAGGGCAAGCGGGGGATGACATCCAGTCTCTGTTCCCGTCTCCATCACTGACAAGCACCTCCAGCCCATCCTCATCAGCAGTCTCTGGCAGCTGTTGCCACCTCTTCCTGCGGTTCACCAGCAGCCGGCAGTGCCAGGGAAGGGCAGCGATCCCGGCTGCAGCTGTCGGGCACCTCCGCCAAGACCTCTGTCCGCCCGAGAGACGTGGCAGTGCCAGAGCCCCTGAGCACCTGCTGGCTGAAACCCTCGGAGATGCTTCGCCCTGGGCCAAATCACCACAGGAGGGATCTGCAGAGGAGCCAGTGGGGGCCGATCCCAGATCCGCTCCTGTTCACCCAGCAAGGATCCCTCTCCAGGAGGCTGCAGGGAGCTCTGCAAGCGCTCCTGAGGTTCCAACAGCTACGTCTGCTGAGCATGGAGGACTGTAGTGATGAAGGCATCTTCAGAAATATAAAGAGACCCCTTGCAAAAGGACTCAGGTGGGAGGAGATGCCAGGAGAACTCAGGAGCACTCAGAGCATTCACTCACCAGAGACCCAGCTCTCACCAGACCTGGGAGGCATTAGAGGTCATCACCTGCATCTTGAAAAACTCCTCCTTAGCTCTCCCCACTCTTGTTTCAAAGGCTTTTAAACACCCACTTCCACCTTCTCAGGAAGCAGAGGACAGGTTTGGGTTCTTTTAAGAGTCACCAGGCATGTTTTAGTGGTGCAGCTTGGAGCTGTGCTGCAGCTAAAGGAAATCTGACGATACCCGTCTTGCTGCTGCTCTGACTGTCAGGAGAAACTTGAACGCTGTTCAGCTTGGGTGTAGCTGAGCATCTGCCTAAATAGTTTGGTTCCTCAGGTTTCCCCAGCAGACTTGCATTTGCTGAAGCATCTCGGAGTGAAGATGTGCTGTGAAGACCAGGATGGGCTGAACACCCCGCCACAGACCCTGAGACAGTGGATAGCCTTCCAGGCTATATTCAGGTCCATGTGGGATAAACCAGCATGGCAGCCCCATGGTCTGACCAAAGGATCAGGGAATATTTGGAGGAGTAATCGTCTCCACTTACACCGTGGCAGAAATCCAGCAGCTGCCAAGATGAACATCCCACGTGTAAAATGCCCTTGGAAAAGAGCTCAGATGGCCAAAAGGGGCATGCAGAGCACCTCATGCCTGCGTTGGTCAAGCTGGATATCCCCGTATGTGTTACCAAGCTTTGGAGATGCTTTGAGGGAGATGCACAAATGAGCAAAGACCACTGAGGAAGTTCAAGCCACTGAGGACTGCTGAGGAAATTCAAGGGATGAACAGCTGAGGAAATTCAAGCCTGCAGCTGGCTCTGATTTTTTCACAAGAGTATGAAAGACGTGTTTTTAGGTAGGGTCCGCCTTTTCTGCGGGCGCCACAGCCGCGCGGTGCTCCCCTGTGCCCGCTGGCGAGCCGCTGGATTGCACCAAAGAGCTAGAGCGGGTAGCAGAGGCACTGAGGGTGGCCCAGTGGGATAGAAGAAATACGGGATGGGGTCACTGCACCAGCTGATGAGGGGGCTCCTGGGGCTGGCCTGTCCCCAGGGAAGGCAGTGGGCTTGTTTCCTTCCAGTAATGTGTCCAAACCACCTTTGGGTTTGCTGTGACTGCCAAGGGGCTGAGTACTTGCAAAACATTGACCATTTATTAAACCATGAAAATTATTATTACTGAAACGAGCTCTCCTTGAAGGCCTCTGAGGTGCTGGGCACCATGTGCAGATAATGGAGATTCTTCCCCCCAAGGAGCAGAGCAGGGCAGGTCTCTGGATGTGTCCTTGGAGGACCGTGCTCACGCGCAGGTGGGATTCACCCCGGGCTGTCCCTCTCCTGTTTTCATGAGCATTAAGGTCACTCTTGTCCCAGGTGTGCTCGCGTCCCGCCGGTGACTGCCAGAGCTGCCGCTTCTCAGACGTTCCCTCCGTGCTTTCTTTCCTAGCTAATAGGCTGCATAATCGGACGCCAAGGGACCAAAATCAATGAAATTCGGCAGATGTCGGGAGCGCAGATCAAAATCGCCAATGCCACGGAAGGGTCATCGGAGCGCCAAATTACCATCACAGGAACCCCTGCAAACATCAGCCTTGCGCAGTACCTCATCAATGCCAGGTGAGACCCCCCGCCGACCTCCGCCGCCTCCCGCCACGGCCGATCCTGTCCCGCCGGCGCGTCGGGAGCAGCCCGCGCTCCCGGCGCTGTGGGCCAGCAGGGCCTTCCCGAGGCCGGCTGGGACGGACGGTGTCTTGCTGAGACCTCTGAGCGTGGACCAGACGTCGCCAGCAGGACATCTCCCCCCCCAGCTGGCGCTTTGGCTGGGGACCAGGAGCCGCCGCGCTGCTGGCGGAGTGGCCGCGGGTCACGCCAGGCCCTGCCCGCCCGCCACCCTCGCTCAAGGATTTTGCTCGCGGGTGGGCAAAGTTGCCGCCGTCTTTGCCTGTGGACGAGGCAGGGGACGGGGACAGGAACGGAGCTGAGCCGGTGGCAGGGAGGCATCACTCGGGACCTGCTTGCTGGGATCCCAGCGTCGCTCGCTGCCTCTTCCGCGTGCTTCCAGGCCTCCCAAAGGCTTTCCTCCATTCAGTGAAAACAATCAGTCCAATAAACGCAAGACATGGGAACGGCCTGACTGCTTCCTTTTCATCACGAAAAGCTTGGCACTGCAGGACTTCACAGGGGCCGAGGGTTCCCAGCGCCGCCGCCGGCTGGGGGGAGACGCAGCCCGTGCCGCGGGGGCCGGGGGCCGGCGAGGGGAGCGTGCAGGGGAGGCTGCAGAGACGAGCTGGGGCAGGCCGCGAACCGCGTCCAGGGTGCTCGCTCAGGCCTGTCTGCCCGTGCGGAGAGCGGGTTTAGCGGGATACAGGACCTTTCCGGTAGCTTTGCACCCGCCTGGCAGAGCCACGCGAACCGGCCCATCCGCCTGGGCAGGACCGATGCCAACCCGCCGCCAGCTCCGGACGCGCGCAGGAGGGAGGCCGCCGGCAGGGCCCCGAGGACGGGGGGGGGCTGCTGGCGGCGACTCTGACGCTTGTTGGGGTGTGGGCCGGGAGCACCGGTGAGGTCTGTATGTGCTTTCTCCTCCCTGCACCCAACCCACCTGAGCCCCCGACCCGCAACAGCCCCCCGCCATCCCCTCCCGCCCCGCTACCCCGCTGCCCATGCCCGCGGCACCTCTCCCCCTGCTCGGCTGAGGGAGGGGGCCGGCCCCCCGCCCGCGGGCATGGCTGAGCGGCTTCCCCGCAGACCCTTGCCAATCCCCGCCCCCCCCACTCCCTGAGACAGGAGAGAGAAAGAAAAGAAAAAGAAGCGGCTCTTCGTTGCCGGGAAGGGCTGGCCGAGCTGCCCCTGTGCGGAGGTGACCTGGTGGGGCGGCAGGACTGGGCTCGGCCTCTCCCACGGTTTCCAAACCAGAGCGAAGCGAAGCAGCCGGGGGAGCTGGCGCAGCTGCCTGTCCCCCGTGGGAGGGATGCTGCTGGAAGCGGAGCTGTGCTCTGGGATGACTCCTGCCAGCACCTCTGGCGGGTGACACCCCTGCCACGACGCGGTGGCAGTAAAGGGCAGCACCTGGCCGCAGCGAGGAGAGGGGAAGGCGGCCAGCCATTAACGCTGGCTCTGTGCTCCAGCCCCCCGTGCCCTCCACCACCCAGTGATGCTCTGCCCACCCCGTCTACGCGGGGCGTGGGCAAGAGGAGGAGCGCTGCCCCGCAGGGTCTTCGTTTTCTTTTCTGCTCCGGTGATTAAGCGCTTGTTTTTTGTCTCCCCCCCACCCCTCTCTCTGCCCCTGTCTATTCTAGGCTGACGTCTGAGGTCACTGGAATGGGCGCACTCTAATTTCCACCCACCATCCTCCACTCCGCACCACCCGACCCTCTCCAGCCACCGGCACTCCACCCAGCCTGTACTGCCTGTACATTTACCGTCTTCCCTTTGCCTCCACAGATACTCTTTTCTTTACTAACGGATATATATATATATATATAAACACACACGCGCATATGCACACACCGGAACGGTTCTTTACGAGCTCTTTACTCTGTGCTCCCGAGGCTGCTCCCAAACTCTTTGGTTATGGTCCTTGTTTTCAGCGTTAACGGTGTTAATTCTTCATCTGCTTTTTGGGGACGAGGGAGGGGGGGAGGGGGGGTGTTGGTTTTTTTTTCTCTCACTGGCGAGGCTCCAGGAGCTGGCGGGGTCTCTAGTGTCAGTCTAGCGTAGCTACCTACACGTTTGAGTTGACATTGGCGGTACTTTCTGTAGCCCATGGACATATGTGATGCCACCCAGAGCTGTGCGCGCTTCAGACGGCTTTAACTTCTCTCACCCTCCCTCCTCTGGTGCTCCCTCTTGCTTGTCCTGGCTCACCTTCGCCACCTCACACCCCTGCCCTCGGGGCAGGGGCGTAGTTTTCACCCCTTGTTATTTGGGAGGCGGAAGCCAAGCGCGGGTTCACCCGCAGGCTTCTCTCTTGGAACATGGCATGGTCCAGACAAGCCCTTTTTCCTGCTAAACTTAAGGGAATCACACATACACACATACACACAAATGCTCATTTTTTTTAACTAACGAGCACCTGGAAGTGGGAAGAACTCAGCTGTATGGGATTCACACCCCCAGGGGCCATTGAAAGCACTCTTTTGGCAATCCCCCACGAGCAAAACCTTTGGACAAAACCTTTGGACGATAGCTCAGGAAGCTCTGTGAGCCAGCTGTTTTTGTCGTTGTTTGTGTTCAATAAATGTCTGTGCAGCTCTGGTACCGATGGGCTCCGACTGTTCTTCTCCTGGGTCGCCCCGACAACTCCTGCCTCATCCTTCCCTCTGCATCCTTCCACACCTTTTTAGCTGCTTGGAGGGAAGGTGGGGGTTGTATGCAAGAGCTCTTCATTACTATTTCATTTTTATTTTTATTTTTATTATTACTATTACTATTATTACTATTATTATTATTATTTATCATCACCATCATCATATCTTTTTTTTAAATTTCATTTTTTTTAGAGAAGGTCCCCACGAGCAATGCACTTCCTGAGTGATTCCATGCTTTCTGTTTGGTTGGTTGGTTGTTTTTTTTTTCCAAAGAGAGAGTATCTGGCTTGCATAATCCTTTGGTTTTCCCTAAGATGAATTTATAAGTTATGGTGTGACAACCACCATCTCTTACTGCCCCCTTGTCTGGACGGATCTGCCATGTCTGTGCCCCACACCCTTCCCCGAGACCCTCTCTGCCCAGCCCTGCCCTCTGCTTCCAGGCTTTTCTTCTGTCTCCTACCCCTCCAACAGGGAAACGCACGTTTTCCGTCTGTTAATTCCTGACTGCCCCTTGTCCCAGATTGCAGATGAGGGGACCATGATACACCATGTCCCCAGACAGCTGAAGCAGCCACACAGTACATTTTTGCACTGTCCCATGTGGGAAATACATTGTTTTTCCAGGTGAGCCCCAGGACTTCATGGCCTTTCCCTCTCTTCCACCCTCGGTACCAGCAGGCACCGCTGGCAGCTTCCCACCCTCTCCTGCCGGGATGCTGGGCCACTTCTCCTCCTGTCTCCAGCACTGCCGGCTCAGCGCTCGCACGGGGCTGTGCCAGGGATCCCGGGTGATGCCACTGCATCCATGGAGCCGAGGATGGGCAGGGGGTTACGGGCTCCAGCTGGGATGGGAGCACAGCCCAGGAGCCCGGAAAGGTGAAGGTGGTGCCGCTGAGCATCAGGGTTTGCTCTGCCCAGGTGTCCCCAAACCCGTGCATGCTCAGCTCTCCGGAGCATTCCAAGCCTCTGTGGTTAAAGGTGCTCCCAGATCCTCCACTGGTGCTTTGCTGCCTGTCTCCAACCCCTCTCCCTGCTCTCCCTGGCACTTTGGGTTCAGCTGTGCCTTTTGGGTGGCCCAGCAGCCGCACAGGCTCAAGAGCATCCCCTGATTCCCCATCCAGAGGAGCACAGGTGCTGTGGGGAGGGCTGAGGGGCTCAGGTGGAGCTGGTAGCCTCTGCTGGCACCTCCCGTGTGTATTTGTGCTGATGCTGAGGATGGAGGCAGGCAGGCACCAAACGGGGCCCCCTCCAAGTCGCCGACTGGCCAGCAAAGCATGGAACTGCCTGCCAGGGTGCCGAGTCAGCGGTGGGCAAGGGGCACCCCTCATTTTCTCCTGTTCCTCACTCTGCTCCAGACCAAGAGTTTTTCCTGTTGGAAGAATGAAATATCCGTGTGTGAGACCCAGTGGAAATGAGCACCCCGGTGGCCTGGGGGGTAAGCCACGGCAAAAGCTTCACATCCCACTGCCAGCACCCTCCATGGCAGCCTGGGGTGCTGCCCCCCTCGGAGAGGGATGGTGCCTGGAGGGAGCCAGCCCATCCTGCCGTTCTCAGCTCCTCCGTGGGGCTGTAGGATAAGCTGGAGCACGAGGAGAGCTTCTTCACGAGGTGCCGGAGGCACAGCAGCAGCAGCAGAATCACGTTGACCAAGACGGAGAAATCCATCCCAGGCCAACGAGGCTGTGGGGTTCGGACACCTGGGGAGGGCCGGGGAGCGTGACAGCGTCCTGGACACGGAAATGGCCTTGCACGGTGCCTGCACATCACGGCTGCCCTGAATTCCTCTGCTCTCGGCGTGTGCTCCCTGTGCCGTTCCCCACCTCCACTGAGACAGCGCTGCCCAAAATAGCAAATGCCAGATTGGGTCTGCCAGCTGCAACCGAGCTCAGAGGCTGCTGGAGAGGGGGAGCAGACTGCGGCAATACCTCTGCACCCATCCCCATGCCAGCGAGCCCACGGATAACACCCCCCTCTGGGTACCGTCCCCATCCCAGCCCACTGCCAGGCATCCGTCACCCAGCCGGGCTGCGGAAAAGCCACCCCAGGAATCGGTGGGGAGGGAGAAGAGGCTGGATATGAGCGTGGCTCTGGCATCAGGCCAGACGTCGTGCCAAGGGCTGTGCTGCCACAAGGGTCTGTGCTCACGGGAGTGCTCTGGGGAATGCTGGATGCGGCCACAGGGGGACAAGGGACCGTCCAAGCAGTAGCAGTCACCTGGGTCACCTCACAGGAGCTCTGCACAGTCACAGAATCACAGAATATCCTCAGCTGGAGGGGATCCATCAGGACCATCGAGTCCAGCTCCTGATCCTGCATGGGATAACCCGAAGCATCCCTCCTTCTGGCATTCCCTTTGACTTTGCAACTTTTCTTTGGGGGTCACATTGCCAAGGTTATTTTGCAAATTTAAAAAAAAAAAAAAAGGATAAAACTGCAAAAAAAGGATGAAACTGCAGTGTTATGCGGGAATCAGCTTATCCATCGTCATCTGGGCTTGAGCGAGGTTTGGAGACAGAGGTGCTGAAACCATTGCAGCATCCCCCTGGGAGCACGTTGATGACAACAAGGATAACAACAAAATCACAAGGAATGTTTCAAACTCAGCTTTGATTTCTTTGGGATGACTCAAAAGGACATTTTCTGTTTTCTTTGGAAGGAGCCTCAGTGTTTTGCTGTGATTTGTGATAGGTCTTGGGTTTCCATTTTGTGTGAACTTAAAATACTCTGATGATGCATCCCCGGCCGTGCCACTGGGAAAAATGTCTAATATTGGAGTGAATATTCAATACAAGGTGAACGTCCCAGTCAATCAACAGAATAGCTTTAATACATTGCTTTTCTCTCCCAAAACAATGCACGTTATCCAGCCAGAATGATTCAGCATTTCTGGAATGAGTTATTTAGGAAATTTTGACTTCGACTGGAAAGTATTGGTCCAGTGCCTCCTCCACTCCCAGAGCATGGGGGTTGTCCATCAGAGAGGGGCCAGTTGAGGTCTGTGCTCAGCCTCTTGGCCTCAGCTGAAGTTCCCCACTCCCCCCACATATCCTTGTCGTGCTCCCAGAATTGTTTGGAGTATTGTTTTGTGTATTCCCCCCCGCCCCCCAGACTGTATTTGCAAATCCAGTACAAAATAAGGCTGAAAAAACCAGACCGTTTCCCCTAAGGGAAAGTGACTTTCACCGGGGAGGCTCTTTAAATTTCATACTCTCTTTGAGCTGTTATTCCGGGGTTTGTTGTGTATCCATGCTAGTCACTTTTAATTATGCTAATTCCCAGCTTATGCTCCATTAGCAAGGGTAATTTCCTGCCTCCGGTGCCGGCAGAGGCAGAGTTTCTGGGGGATCTCGGCGTGGCGTGGCAGGGATGAATGCTTAATCCCATCTTCTCCTTGGCCACAGGGATGGAAGGCATCTCCCCGGCCCTGCCTGGCTGCAGGCCCCAGCCCCGGGGGGGCACCCGGTCCCCAGCCCCGGGCGCCTCCGGCTGGTCACTAGGTGTCCCCATTGCCCAGCTTTTCATGGATCCTGCTCCAGCCGGGATGCGGGCAGCGCCGGGATGTGCGCTGCTCCAGCTGCGTGCGGAGGACATCCCGCGCTGCTGGGAGGGGACTGGGCTTTGGTGCGCGTGTCCCTGGCGCTGGTGGCGGGCAGTGACGTCCAGCGAGCGGGTGACTGGCACCGCGTCCCTCTGCAGGAAGGGCCCCGTCGGTGCTGGGACCTGCGCGGAGCCAGCCCGGCCCACGCGGGCAAGGATGCGTGGCGAGCATCTCCTTGGCCACGGGTGGCCTTAACGCCGGCCCGAGCCCATTCGGGCTGGCAGAAGGGCGAGGTTTTGCTGCAGAGGTCCCGCAGGTCTCCATCCCTGTGGCCCCCAGGGAGGCACTCCCGAGCCGGCTGCTCTGTGCCCTGGCTGGCAGCAGGAGCCTCTGCGGCTGGCGGAACGGCTGCAGAGAGGTCACGGTCTCCGTGCAGTGCCCCTGCTCCGTGCTGGATGTTACAGGGAGCCGGGGCTCTGCTGGGAGGGACGTTTTTGCTCTCCCCTCAAAAGGAATGCAGCTGCGGATCCTGATCCGCCGTGCAGTGCAGCGAGCCCCAGGCCCCCGGCCAAAGGGGAACGTGGCAGTGACTTTTAGGAAGTACTGAATGTACCAGATGTGCAACTCCCTCCGCTCCAGATGTGCGCCCCCCCTCCCACACTCTGCCCCAGCGCCCTTGTCCTGCAAAGAGGAAGATGAGACCCCGGATCAGACCAAAGCCAGCCAAGTGCAAAGCCAGGCTGGCTCTGGATTCCCACACTCTTGTTCAGGCAGTTTAACCGCAGTGACGTCTCTTCCCAGAAATGATGATCACGTCCGCTCTGCACATGGGGAGCAAAACCAGCCAGGAGACGGGGATGAGGATGGAGCGGCGGGAGGAGGCTTCGGGTCTGAGCCCCACGCTGAACCGCAGCCTGTGGCTGCTTGAAGACACACGTGCTCCTTCCAGAAGGAACTGCTTTGATCCCGAAAGGATAGGCCGGGATGTGCATGAGGACTGGAACATGTGAAGCACACATGGAGCGCTGTGTCCCGGCTGCCTGCAGGCAGTGTCACTGTTTGTCCCTGGAGAAAGCCCGTGCCTGAGAGCACCTGTGTCTGGGTCAAACGGGGGATGAGCGGCGCTGGGCTCTGGAGCGTCTCTGGGCTTCGTTGTGTCCGATGGGATGGGGTGGCACAGGATGCCCCGTGGGAGCGCGGGCACGGCGGGGGTGTGAGATGCTCTGTGGAACGCGGGCACGGTGGCGATGGGCCAGCAGCCAGCTGGCAGCGTGGCCAGGCACACAGAGCACGGAGGGATGCGGCAGCGTTGCTCTGGAACTCCGGATTGCGTGCACAGCTTGGGATCAAAACGCCACAGATATCCAACAGGACTTCCCAGTGCAAAGGGCAGCAGGCCGTGATGTGCTCACCCAAAAGCAGTCAATTAGTGGTTTGGGGTTTTTTTTTGGTGGGAGGACATTGCAGTGATGTGACCTGGGGCTGCTGCTGCAGCTGGTGCTGTGGTTTTCCCAAGGGATGCTGCTGTGTGCTACTAAGCACGCAGCCGTGCTCCCGAATCTCTGACAGGAGCGCTGCAGAGGCACCGTCAGTAAAAAGCCAGTTAAAAATGCAAACCCAACACGCCAGAGGAACCGCCATCTCTGTGCTTAAGACAAGTTTTCAGCTGCAGACTGAAATTTATTCTTGCCACAAGTAGATCTCCCCTCCGCATGTTTCGGGCTGAAACGTGGTGATTTCCAGAGGCACAGGGTGCTGCAGTGCCGCACCAGGCCGGGGCTGTGCGGGGATGTGTGCCCTTCCCCAGCACTCCTCTCTCAGCTGCCCATCACCCCCAGCACAGCAGTGCCCTTGCCCATCACCCCCAGTCCTGCTGGTGGGCTCCAGCAGCTCTCCGCAGTCACCATCCCCGCAGCCATGGGTTTGTAGGGCAGAGAAAGGGCAGATCCTCAGCCCGGCGACAGCCTCAGAGTGTTCGGATGGCTTCTCTGGAGCTGCCAAAAAGCCGCTCCCAGCCCTCGGTGAGAGCCCACGAGGCAAACGCAGCACGCCGGGCAACCAACCCAGGCTCAGCTGGCAGCCCAGCTCGCGCTGGATGTGTGCTGGTGTGAGCTCCCACGGGAAAAAAGGGAGGTTTGTTGCGGTGCAGCAGAGCTCCGTGTGGGCACGGCTCCTCCGCTTGGCTTTTGGGGCGTGGGTGACCTCAGCATCGTGCTGCAGAGTTGCTCGGGGTGGTGCGGCGGCCACGCGTTCGCGCAGCCCGAGAGGCCAGGAGGCACCGGCACCGCAGCCTCGGCTGGGCCCTGACCGTCTCCCTTGCTTGTCCCCCAGCTCTGCAGACCCTGACCCCCACGGGAGGAACACCTTCACCGCCTGACCGGAGCGCCGCGGCCGACGTGGTGCCGGCGGCTGATGCTTGAGCCCCCTCCGAAGACGCTGCCGGCTTCCCGCGAGCTTCTCCCGCTCCTTCGTGGCGCCCTTGGGGCCAGCTGCCCGAACCCCCCCGCCCACGGCTGCCCAGACCCCGCTCCTCGGCCGGGGCACGGGGCAGCAGCGGGCTCAGGGGGGCTGGGGCAGCAGCTCTCAGGAGGACAGCAGCTTGCAGCCAGCGTGCGGCGGTACCCACTGCGAGCCAGCGCTTCCCACCGCCCCTCTCTGCGCTTCCTCATCGCCCCTCACGCCCCTGCCGCTTTGCCGTGTACTCCGTGGCTTATCTGTGTCATTGCAATAAAGTTTTTGTTGCTTGAGGTGCCCTCCGTGGTGAGCGGGGTGAGGCTGGGGAGCCGCGGCTGGGGGCAGTGGGGCATCCCCAGGGAGAGGGGCGGGGGGCTGGGGGGGCCCCAGCCGCACATAGGCCTCGGTGCCCCCTGAACGGTTCATGGGGAAACTCGGCCCGTGAAGCAAACCGTGGCTTGGAAAATGGGCCTCAGAGCCCTGGCTCCACTCAGCGTCAGGAAATGATCCCACATGGGAGCGGGGCTGCCAGGAGGGAGGGGGAACGGGACAGGGGGAGCGCTGCAAAGACAATCCAGAGCGTTCCCGAAAGGCGGCGATGACCGGGATTCATTATCCATCGGGAGACGTGTTTACAGCAAAGTGTGAGTCACTGGCGGGCCCAGGGAGCAGCCCAGCAATCCGGGGGCTGCCAGCAATCCCGATGGGATACAGGCTCCCCATCCAGCCCCACACAACGGCAGCTCTCAAACCAGCCCCACCAGCCCGCCACGTGCCAGCCCAGCTGGACCTTGGAGCAGCCCTGGTGCTATTTCTGGGCACATTGGGGCATGGTTTTTCTCTGGCATGCTTCCTTTCTACTTGAGAAGCCAGAGGGCTGCTCCAGCTTTGCATGGTGCCCTGAGGCAGTGAGGGTCTCCATCTCCAGCCCGTCCAGCCCTGGGCTTGACACACATCCAGGAGAGGCCAGCACTGCCTGCCCAGACCTCTGCCCTATGTGGAAACAAAGGCAAAAATGCTGTATTGACCTTTTTTCTCCATTTGGAATTGCATTTTCCGAGCGCGCATCACCCCTGCTCCCGTTTGGCCCTGCGAAGGGGCCGTGGGCAGGCAGGCAGGGCAGTTCCACCCTTCTCTTCACCCTTGCCCAACCTGCTCCCCAGGGAGCAGCAGCCCCTGGGGAATCTCCACGGAACCTGGGAGTCATCCTCCCCGTGTTCGTGCCACCCCTGACAGGCCCTTGGCTGCGGTGCCCAGCCCTGCTCCCTGACAAGCCACAGCGCCAACCGCAGCGTGCAGCTCCAGGCCTGGTGCCCACTTTTGACTAAAAACCAGGTCTTCTGGGTTTCTCCTGCCCAGGAATTGGCTGAATGCTTTCACTTGGAGAAAAGCCCCTGGTGCTGTTCCTGTCCCGTTCCCAGAGCAGCAGCGCCGTGGAGACCCTCCCAAGGTGGGTCCCAAAGTCACCAACTGAGAGAAATGTGGCTCAGGGCTCCTTTCCCACCTCCTTGCAAGCCCTGGGCTGTCCATGAAGCACCTTCCATGGCCTTTGCTGAGCTGGGAGACTTTCCCAGAGCCAGAGACAGCGCCGGGTGGGAGCAGCCCCGGGGAAGAAGTCAGTGGGGCTGTGTGTGCAAACACCCCCCAATGTTGTTGTGCCCACCCACCCCAGCACAGGGCTTGAATCCCTGCCCGGGCTGGAGAGGTGGGATGCAGAGGGATGTGAACCACCTGCGTGCACTGGCTTAACCTCTGCAGGACTCATCAGCTGCAAGAGGAAGCTTCTGTGCCCCACTGAAAGCATTTAAGGCTGCAGAGGCCCCACAAGCCCGTCTATTGCATCCAGCCCTTTGTGCTGGCTGCAGCTCCATGGCTTCCTGCTGAGAGGGTGAGTGTTTGGAGATTAAAACAGCCTGTTTACCTTTGGCTGTGCCTCTAAAAATAATAGAGTGGTGAGGGGGGAAGATGCTTATCTTTACACCCTGCTGGGGTTCCCCTGGCTGCAGCTGGTGCTGGGATCTGCTGCCTGGAGCAGGGGAAATAGGCTTGAGTAGAGCAATCACAGAACCAGGGGCTGGTTTGGGTTGGGAGGGACCTTAAAGCCCATCTCACTGCACCCCCTGCCACGGGCAGGGACACCTTCCACCATCCCAGGGTGCTCCAAGCCCCATCCAGCCTGGCCTGGGACACTTCCAGGGATTGAGGCAGCCACAGCTTCTCTGGGCACCCTGTGCCACGGCCTCCCCACCCTCACAGGGAACAATTCCTTCCATAAATCCAACCAAAACCTAGTGTCAGTTTAAAGCCATTCCCCCTCCTCCATGGCTGGATGGTTTGTGTTTGCTCCTCATTGTCTGTGAAAGATCCGAGGAGGATGCTCGGCACTGCTCAGAGTGGGCTGGGAAAGCATTCTTGCCAGGAAGGGTGGCTGATTCGTTTTAGCCTTCTAGGAAAAGGCAGCAGCTGGGTCTGGCTCTGGCGCGGAGGGAGCCGGGCTGCATGCCTTGCTGCATCCCAGGGCTGCTCTGGAAGGGCACAGCCACACCCGGAGCCTGGACGGCTGCTGGGGTGGTAAAAATAACGAGCATAAACATGCGTGCTTAATAAAAATGGGAGCAGAAACAGCCTGGGAAGGGGCTGCTGGGAGCCTCTGGGAGTTTGCCAGGCACGTGCAAGCTCCTGGGCTGGGGGGGATCCATGGAAAGCCGTGGTAAGGGATCGGGCCGGCTCCGTGCGGCACCGTGCCAGGAAGCCAGCCGAGATGTGCAGAGGGCAGCCAGCGAGGAAGGCGCTTCTCTGTCCTTCCCAAGGCTTTGGGGTTTGATGCCCGCACCCGCGCGGATGCGGAGAGGGGGCTGCAGCCCCCGGCAGAGGAAAGGCAGGTTTTCAGCTCATCCCCCGGCGGTGCAGGCTGCGCTCGGGAGCGCGGGGCCGGGGGGAACCGGCGCTTGCCGTCCCCCCAGCCGGAGGCAGGGCCGTGCCTGGCGGCTGCCCGGCTGTTCCTCGAGCGCCTGGGGGCCTGCCTTCCCCAGGGAACAAGTGCCCAGCCTGGCAGGCACGCTCCGCGCCCTGGGAATCGCCCAAGCCGCGCCTTTTGTGGCAGAGGAATGGAAAATATTCCCTGCTCAGCTGCCGGACGGGTTAGGGCGTGTTTTTCCGCCCGTTTTTCCTGGATGTGCCCCGTGAGAGGGGGGGTCCTCTGTGCCCTGTCCCCCCAGTGATGTCCCCAGGGCTGGAGGTGGCGTGTCCCTGGGTGCTGCCTTTTCTCCGAGAGCAGGAAGACAGCGCAGGTGCTGCTGATCTTTCTGGTTGGGGCCAGTTTTGTTCCCAAGCTATGATGCTCCCAACTCCCCAAAACCCACGCTTTGGGGCTGCTTCTATTTTCTGAGTGTGAAATGGAGGCGGGGGGGGAAGCCCTGGGAGTGAATTTTGCTGCCCACCTCCAGGCCTCCACTGTGGGATAGAGGAAGAGAGCGGGACTCTTTCACCGGGGAGGCCCTTCCTGCTGTCCCAAATGTGTGACGTCCTGGCATCCCGTGGCTCCCCGGCGAGTCGAGGATCCCTGCAAGCGCTGGGGTGGCCCAGGAAAAGGATCCTGAAAGCGTTATCTCCTCTCCTCCAGCTCCCACGCCGCATCCGCAACCTCCCCTCTCATTCGACCCTCTCATCTTTCCTAAGAAGCTGAGCCAAGCTTTCCCACAGACCCAGACAGCTATTAGGGAAATATTATTACCAGATGGTTTGGTTTTTTCCATCAGAACAGAGGCCAGCGTGAGGTAATGGGGAAAAGCATTAACCCAGCACGCACCATCCTGGGCGTGGGGACGCGGACGGGCTGCTGGAGCCGCGCTGTGTCCCGGCTGTGCCAGCACGGAAGGGGTCTGCGGGCTGGGCTGGAGGGGGACGCTCGCACCCTGTATGTGCTGGATGGAGGGGAGCTGGAAATCCCCGCTGGAGTGGCGGTGACCCCCCTGAGGCGGCTTGGGAAGGGAAGAGTGTGTCCCCGAACGGTGCCGGATGGGAGGGAAGGCTCCCCCCGGCCAGCTCGGACGCAGCTGGCGAACAGCAGAGCAGAGCAGGGGAGTTCGTGCCGGGTCAGCGGCTCGGAGAGGCACCGGGCCCCAGCTGGGCTGCGTCTTCCGGGGCGGCTTCGAGCCCTTGGCAAGGAAAGGGTGCCAAGGGGCCGCTTCGTAGGGAAACCAAGGGGTTTGGAAGATGGGCTGTCCCTTCCACCCGGTGTTTTTGCAGGTGGGTGGATGCCAGACCCTCCTCTGGTGCTGCCTAGGCCCGCTCTGCGCCACGGTGGGGTTCTCCCAAGGCCCCCCCTGGGAGAGGTGATGTTTTCCTGCTCAGAAGGGTTTCTCTGCTGCCTCCTCCTGCAGAGATCCCCCGTGGGACACTGGATTACCGCGGGCAGAAGCACCGCGGGCCGCATTCTTTCCAGTGGGGTTTGCGTTGGCACGGCGCCGGGCTCGCCCCGCGGCCGCTCCTGTGGAGCAGGACTGAGCGCGGAGGTGGGGAGGGCACTCTGGGGACCCCGCAGCCGGTCCGGGGGGGTGCAGCCCCTGGTAACCAGGCACAGGGAAACACCCATCATCCCAAACGTTTCCATCACTGGGTGCCCGCTCCCCAGGGGTGGGGGGGAAGGTGACAAAGGTGATGCGGGCAGCTGGCAGGGCGCTGGTGTGCTCTGCGTGGTTACAGCCAGGGACATTCCGGTGCTCCCTAACTGTGGCATCTCCCAGCACCGTGTCAGGGGACAAGGCAGCCCCAGCTGCATCCTGGCACTCGGCCCTTCCCCGCTTTCCAAAGCACCCTTTGGTTCTGTGTGTGCCGATGGGTTCCTTCCTGGCTTTTCCCAAGGGAGTTAATTTCAGCTTCTTTCCGTATTTCCTGTGGAAGCACAATTTTCCATTTACCAGTGGATTTGATTAAAGGGAAGACAAGGTTACATCAAAGAGTTAATATCAGAAAAACAGAGCAAACTCATTCTTTTCTCAGTCTCTGGGAGGAGAAAAAGCAAAAATTCTGTCCCAGGTACACTTTTTCCCCAGCACCCAGTTTGGTCTGGAATTGGACTGAAAGTTTATTGCAGTGCTGTGGGCTGGGACTGGGGAAGAGGAAGACCCATTCCCTGGAGCACTTAGGGACCCTAGAGGGGCTTCCCAAGGGAGGCTGATAGAGGGAGGAGGTCCCCTGTTCCTGCGGGGGGGACAGAGCCATAGGGCTCGATTTCCCCGGCCACATCTGAAGAGGAAGGGAAAGGGGGCATCCTTCACAGGCATGTGTTCTTGGATTTCGAGACACAATGGCGTGCTGCTAGTCCCAGCGACTTGGGAATGCTTTTTCCTGCAAAACCAGCCCACACTTTTCCAAGGAAATGGCTGCTCAGTGTCCTGGGGACGCTGCTGGCCGTGGACCTGCAAAAAACAACGATTTCCAGCGCCGGACACTGCTCCAACCCAGCGGTCCAGTGAGATGCTCCTGGGACATCGCGCCTGCTGACGGCCCTGGCGGGGCCAGCCTGGGTTCCCGGCAGGGATTGGGGTCCCCAGCAGGGTGGGAGGAGCTCCCCAGGGCGCACACGGGGTCTGACAGGCTGCAGCTGCTCGGAGCCTCGTACGGTCAGCAGGCGCCTTCCTTGCACAGGCCATACCACGATCATTAAGTCTTTGCTGACACGGCCAGCTGGCCTCCAGCTTGCTCCAGCTCTGCGGAGCTGCTCCCGAGATGGGTTTGCTTTTCCCTGCCCGCAGGGAGGGGGAGGTCGGCTCTTCTTCTGCTTGGGATAATCCCCTGTGAGGGAAGGGGAGAGAGGAAGAGAGAAAGCTAAGAGGAAATTACTCTGCTGAGCTGATGCATGAAGACAGGTCCCTTCCCAGCAGCCCCTTTCTGGAAGCTGCTGGCTGGTTTTCAAAATCCAAGGAGAGTTCCCCTGAGGAGGTGTGGTGGAAAGCCAGATCAGGTCTGATCCCCACAAAGTGTCAGGCAGCAGGGCTTGTCCCTGGGCGTGCTTGCTCCCTGGGAGAGCATCTTCAGCAGGTTTGAGATATGGAGAAAATTTGCCTTGCGGTGTCCGCGTCTCCTGGTGCCGCCTGCGCAGCCCAGCACAGCCCTCACACCGCAGTGCCTGGGCGGGTGGTTGGACTCCGTGATCCCTGGCAGTCCCTTCCAACTCAGCTTATCCTGTGGTTCTGGAAATCCGCCTTGGAGTGAAAAAAGGGTGCCCAAAGGTTTTTGGGTTCACAAGGTTTCAGTTCAGCACAGTCTGCAGGTTATTTTCCACTGATTTTGGATGCTGTTTATCCAAAGAGTCATTATTTGATGCATTTGCCTCAACAGAGTGGACAGGCTCCTCCACTGCTGCAACTCGTAATCAGTGGAGCTTCTGGGTTCTTCTGAGTTGTCTCAACTCGGGATGCCTTCAGCAGCCAAACCTGCAGCGTTTCCTCCCAACCATCCGGGCAAAGCTGCTGTCAGATGGCAGGCAGGGTGACAGCGGTGGCAGCAGCCCTGCCCGGTCCCAGGGCGTGGCAGCTCTCCTGCTGCCTTCGTGCCCCCAGCCTGGGTGCAAACAGTTTGTGCCGGCTGGGTTTGTGCTGTCAACTCTTTGCTCTTCAGTGCCATCAACTTCTTGTTTAATGGCAGCTTTTGGTGCCCACCTGTGCTTTTGGGGGCAAGTTAGAGCTGCAGCTGAACCGGGGTCAGTCCTCAGGGATTTCACCTCTCCCTGCCGTAGCAATTCATGCTCCCACTGTGATGGGGGGTTCAGCAGGACCTGAGACTTCTCCAGGACTGTCTCCAGTTCTGGCCGTAAGGAGCAGATAGTCAGTACCACCTTGGGGTGCCTTGCTGTAGAGGAACTCAGGCTTTCATGCCATCTTACAGAGTGGGAAGATGCCCATCTCCAGATATCCCTAAGGACTTTTTCTCCTGCTTCTGCCTCCTGGCCTTGACAGCTTTGACCCTGTCCCTGACTCCCTGTCCCTGACTCTGAGCATGGCCCTGCGGAGAAGGCTTGTTCCCAGTCTGGGAACACCAGTCTGGGGTGTTTCTCTGTGTTTCTCCTCAGGAACAAGACTCTCCTGCTCCTGACTGGCTTGAGCAGAAAGCCCTGAGAGGGCTTCTCTGAAAATGTTGTGCCTCCATGGTGCCCCCATGCCTGGGACAGCTTCAGCCTCTGCCGTGTGGTGGGGACTCCCCTGAGACAACCCAGAGGGGCTCTCGTGCAGGTTGGGATGTGATGGGAATGCCTGTCCCCCCTGGCCCAGCCTTCTTGGCCCAGGAGCTGAGAGGAAAGCGCTGGCAGGTGCCCCAAGCCCCCTGCCCCAGCGAGCAGGCTGAGCCCCAGCGCTGGGCACGGGCTGCTCCAGGGCTCCCTGCGAGGCTTGTGGAGGTCCCAGGCACCGGTGGCCAGGCTGCCATCGCAGGTACAGTGACATCCTTAAAAAGGGTGAGGAGAAATGCTTCCTCAGTTTGACTCAGCTGACAGCTCCTGATCCCTCCCTCCGTCCTCGGGCTGGAGAAGTCTCCTCCTCACCCTTACCCTCCTGCCTTCTCTTCCTCCCACGGAAACCAAGGGGAAAGCGGTGAAAAAAAAAAATCTTCAGCGACTCCTGCCTCCAGACTGTGGCCTCGCTCGGCTGCTGGGTTCTCCTTCCCTGCTTTTTTCCTTGGATCCAGCTCCATGGTAATCTGAACCAAGAAACATGAGGCTGCGAGACGTTCTGCTCGCTCTGCTGCTCCCGGCCGGCTTCCTGTGGGGGGACTCATGTGCTCAGCGCCCAGAAATCACCACCCAGGTCTCAAGTGCAGAAGGTAAGCCTGGAATGCTTTCCAGGGTGGTTTTCCTTCCCGGGATCAGCAGAGAAGCCTGACTGCTGTTTCCCTCCGGGGCGGATGCCTCTGCTGCTGACACACCGCAGATTTGTCGGGACGTTTGGGTTTGCTGAGGAGAGCAGAGTAGGATTAGAGAGGATCTGCAAGAAGTACCCGTTTTCGTGGTTTTTGGCTCTTTTTCCTTGTCTCTGTCTGGTCAGGAGTTACCAGTAGCACTGGGATGCAGGAAAGGGGGATAACAGCTGATACGAGTCCAGCTTTCTGAACTATTCTGGGCTTGACACAGGCTCTTGAGGGAAGTTTTTGTTATTGCTCTTTCCGAAAGTTTTATTTTTGACAGGTTGTGTCAGAAAATTTTTACTTTCTTATTGCATTAATTGCTAAAGTGGTTTCATTTTTCTGAGTGGTTCCTGCAGCTGCATTTTACTTGGTATAGTAAGCAGTATAGGTCTTGTAAAGGTACCCTTTGAATGGAAACGGGGAAGAAAGTACAGGAAAGTGTTAAATGCCACAACATTATGTTTTCTGAAAAAGTGCTCTTGCTTACTCTTGATGCCAAGGGGGTTAGGATGTGAAAGCATTCCCCTGAGCCCAGATCCCGGGAGCCTGCTAGGAGGGAAACCGGGTGGGCAGCGCGGGAAGCCTGGGATGGGGAGGCGATGCAGCAGGACCGCCGGCCAATTCCTGCCTCTCCGCTTCTTCCCAGACTGCCCTGTGGACCTGTTCTTCGTCCTGGACACCTCAGAGAGCGTTGCCCTGAGGGTGAAGCCCTTTGGGGACCTGGTTACTCAAGTGAAAGATTTCACCAACCGGTTCATTGATAAGCTGACCCAGAGGTACCTCTCCCGGGGGTTATCCGGGCTGCTGTAGGGATGGAGCCTGCTGCCGGGCGGGATGCCGAGATCCTTCTGTGTGTCTGTCCACAGAAGGAAAGAAGGAAAGCAGGGATGCTGGGGAGGGGGGATGGGAGCCTCTCCTCCCTCTCCCGGTCCTCGGCTGCTCTGCTTGGGCTCTGTGCTGACAGCAGCAGCGTGGCTTTAGCAGGGCTGCCTGCACCCACCCTCGGGAAAGACGGGAACTGCTGGAGTGGCAGACGCGGCAGCCCGACCCCACCCGCTCCGGGTGGCCGTGTGGCCGAAGCGATGCTGGTCCCCGTGCTCAGGCCCAGAACCACCTGGGTGCGTGGGTGGCAGCAGGACACCTCTGGGGTTAAACCCAGCACTCACAGGCAGAGCCTCGGGGGTTAAACCCGCCCTTGCCACTGCTGTACCCTAGCTTTGGGTGCCCCTTACCCACCCCATTCCTCAGCTCTGTATCTGCCTCCTCCTCACCCACCTCTGCAGCCACCAGCCCAGGTGTGACCCTGGCTTTCCCAAGGGGAGGCCACCCAGGGGTGCCCAGGAGCACCAAAGCTTCCCGATCCCAGAGGGGGTGGTGCTGGGCTTGCCTGCAGGCAGGAGATCGAGGGACGCACAGGAGCACCACAAGCCCTGGGGCACCGCGGGTCTTGCTGAGCTCCTCAGGGCAGCAGGAGATGTGTGCTGGTGCCCGGAGGGGCACCGTGGGGCTGTCCCAGTGCTGCACCAGCCGGAAGGGCAATGCCCTGTGTCAGGATGGGTAGGAGGGAGTTATCAGCTCACCTGTCCATTGCCCAGGGAGGAGAGTTATCTCACAAGGCTTTGAGTGAGCCTTGTGCTTGGGAACAGCCTGCCAGGCCTCCGCCAGTGCAGCATCCCTCCCCATGTGCAAGGCCCTGGGCTCAGTCCAGAGGCGACTGCCTGCAGTGGGATGGAGGGAGCAGCAGTGGACAAGGCTCAGGCGGCTGTGGGAAAGCCACTTCTCTCCTGCTGGGCAGAGAGAAGATGTGTAGCACCACTCCCTTGGGATTTGCCCCGCTTCCTGAAAAAGAAATAATTTCCCTTTGGGATTGGTCCCCATATCCTGACAAGACCTTTTTTGGGGCAGTGGCCAAAGCACAGAGGTGATGCCTCTGTCCCAGGGAGTCTCAGGTGTTGGATGTATCAGTGCACAGAACAGGGCTTCAACGCTCACACACACACAGACACACAGACACACACACACACACACACACACACACTCATCCTTCCCAGGTCAGAGCATCCTTCCAAGGGAGGCATCCCTCTCTGATTTTACACATCTGGCAGTGGAGAACCGCTGTGTGGGGTGTTTCAGTGGCTACCTGCCTTGCACACACGCACCTGGCTGTCTGACTCAGCACCTCCTGCCCAGCTCCAGACCCTGGCACCTCTTCCAGGAGCCTCTCTGCCAAGCTGTTTGATCCCTGCAGATGCCCGCCCACTGCATCGCTTTGCCCTTCCACCCACGGGACAAGCTGCGCTGGGGTCCCGTGCCGTGCTTTGCACGGGAAGCGTGTCCCAGCTTTGCAGGAGAGCAGGGAGCCCTGGCAAATCCCAGTTTTGCAGAGGATTTGCGTTTCCCGTGCTGGTGCGAGCGAAGTGAACCCTGTGCCGTGGTGTGTCCGTGCAGGTACTACCGCTGCGACCGCAACCTGGTGTGGAACGCGGGAGCGCTGCACTACAGCGACGAGGTGGTGCTCATCAAGAGCCTCACGCCCATGCCCAGCGGGCAGAGCGAGCTGAAGAACCGCGTGTCAGCCGTCAACTACATCGGGAAGGGCACCTACACCGACTGTGCCATAAAGCGCGGCATCGAGGAGCTGCTCATCGGGTCCGACAGTGGGGCCGCGGCAGGCAGAGCGGGCTGGGGGTGGTGTGGCTCTGGCGGGTGGAGAGTGGGAGCCTCCAGGTTGGGACATCCCTGGGCATTGTGCAGAGCTGTCCCCATGCTGGGGAAAGAGGTCACGGCACGGGCACAGGGGTGGCAGTTGGCTCCAGCTTTGCTGGGATGAGGAACGCCCTGACCACAGGCTGGGGCACTGTCTGGGGCCCGTGGCCCCAGGTGTCCAAACCTGCTACACCCTTTCAACGTTAAATCCTGTGTTTAAACCCTTCCAGCGGTTCCCATCACAAGGAGAATAAATACCTGATCGTGGTGACTGATGGGCACCCCTTGGAAGGTTACAAGGAGCCCTGCGGAGGCCTGGATGATGCTGCCAACGAAGCCAAACTCTTGGGGATCAAAGTATTCTCCGTTGCCATCTCCCCCAACCACCTGGTAGGGACCACGCAGCAGGGGTGCTCCCAGCAGGGGGTCCGCAGTGGGACCGTGGGACCCCCGGTGTGAGGAAGGAGGGGCACTCAGAGCCCGCACAGGTGCCCGCAGGTCTCACCCTGCCCTCCCCGCCCCCAGGACCAGCGGCTGAACATCATCGCCACGGACCACGCCTACCGCCGCAACTTCACCGCCACCAGCCTCAAGCCCACCCGGGAGATCGATGTGGAGGAGACCATCGACACCATCATCGACATGATCGTGAGCACTGCCCGCCCCCTCCCCAGCCTGCCCCCTCCCCAGGCCCACCCGTCCTTCTCAAACCCCTTCTCTTTGCTTTCTTGCCTTGCAGAAAATGAACACAGAGCAGTCGGTGAGTGTTCCCCTGCGACTGAGCCTGTCCCCCGTGGGTGACCCATGGCTAAGGGGGGCTTGGTGGCACAGCCCTGCCCTGCAGGCAGCCCCTGCCAGCCTGGGAAGCCCTCCCCCAAAGTGGGGTGCAGCCTGACCCTGCTGCTGCCCCCTCCTCTAATGCTGTTTCCTCCTTCCCTCTGTGCAGTGCTGCTCCTTCGAGTGCCAGGTGAGTCAGGCTTTTGAGAGCCCTGTCCCCTTCCCTCTTATCCCTATGGTCCCAGGCTGTGCCTCGGGCTGGTCTAACCCATATCTCTCTCCTGCAGCCTCCCCGAGGGCCCCCCGGACCTGCTGGTGACCCAGGCCAGGAGGTGAGGGACTGGTTGTGGCCGTGCTGTGGGACTGGGGCAGTGGGCTCACTGGGGATGCTCAGAGACCTGGAATCATGATCAGAGAACCATGAAGGTTGGGAAAGGCCTCCAAGATCACCTGTGGGGTGCGGACCCACACCATGCTCCCATGTGGCCAGCATGCTCCCCGTATCCATGGAGCATTTCTGCTCCCATTCTCCCTGCTCTCCTTTCAGCACTTCATCGTTCTGTTCCTGGGGGTGGTGAACTAACTGTGTTTCTGTCCTGTATTGCAGGGAGAAAGAGGCAAGCCAGGTCTTCCCGGCCAGAAAGGAGAGGCTGGAGACCCAGTAAGTGAAGGACCAGCCCTGGTGACTCTGCACAGGGGCTGTTTTTTGGCTGCTTCTGGCCAGACCTCTCGGGCGCATCCTCGCCAGCATCACCCTGTTTCCATGGGGTGTGCAGTCATGGTGTGCAGTGGGGTGGCTCCTCCTCTTGCTACAAGGCTTCCTTGTTCCTCACCCAAAATAGCCGTCCCTCCTGCAGGACACGTCTCTGACTCATGTGTGCCAGCCCAGGGCTGGACCCTGGGCTCCCTCCCGCGTCCTCTGACACAACAAGCACAGCAGTGTTACAGGGAAACCTCTGGTAAATAACCTAAGAGCGTGAGGAAACCATTTCCCTCCTCCTCCCTCTTTTATTTTACTAGGCACACTTATTTTCGGGAGGCACATTTCTCCCACGCACGTGAGCGTGCAGGTACCCATCTTGTGCGTTCCCAAACCGGAAACCCCATGCCATGTGTTTTCCCTTCCCAAGGGTTTTCTGCCCCGCTTCCCTCTCATCCCAAACGATGTGTCCCCAAGCACCCAGTTTCCCTCACCTCCATGAACAGCTGGAGATGGTGGAGGTGAAGGCAGGGTCCTCTTGGCCCTCCGCAATGATCCCGTGCTCCCAGACCAGGAAAACAAGGAGCAGAGTTATGGGAGAGACTCCTGTGTGAGAGAATGGCAGCTGAGCCCCACATCAAGAATGTGGGGGGATGCTGTCCCGTGGTGGTGACTGTCTCTGCCCCCGTAACACTGTGTTTCTGTCCTCCAGGGCAGGCCAGGAGACATAGGACCTGTTGGCTACCAAGGAATGAAGGTATGTGGGGCCACAGGCTCACAGAGGTGGCTCGGAGGTGGGCTACAGGCTTTGTGCTGCAAGTGTTCTCACTCTCCCCCTTCCGTCTCTCCTTTCCTCTCTAGGGTGACAAAGGGAGCCGAGGAGAGAAGGTGAGGACGGCAGGGATGTTCGGGGGAGATCCCTGCGTCCCCCTGCATGGTTATCCTGGGCTGGCCCTGCACCTGCGTGGTGCTGGGGTCCGCTGTGCGCCCCTGCGTCCTCCCCTCCTGCCGGCACTGCCTGAGCCGGGAGCGGGGATCCAACAGGACCCAGCGGGGTGCAGAGGGGTGGTGAACGCCTGCACCCTCAGACTGAGCTGGTGTGGGGACCGCACTGTGCTGGGGGGGCGGGTCCGCTCTGCACGGGGGTCTGACACCTCTCTCCTTCCCTCTGCAGGGCTCACGAGGAGCCAAAGGAGCCAAGGTCAGCCTCTGCTTTTGCACCATTTTTCTTTGTTGGACATCTGGGAGGCCTTGGGAATTTGGGAATCACTTCCTGGTCCTTGTTCTCTGTTTCAGGGTGAGAAAGGCAGGCGTGGAATCGATGGCATCGATGGCATGAAGGTAAATCTCTGCTCCAGGGCACTTTGCTCGGCCTCAGCACCCTGGCTTTTGCCCCTCCAAAACCATTGTGGGGTCTGGGGATGAAGCCTGTGGGGCAGTGGAGCTCCCTCCCTGCAGGGCCATGCATCTGCCAGCCAGGGATGGGGCTGGAATGTCCCTTCCAGGACTCTGGGATGAGGGATGGGGTCTTCCCGTGAGTGTCACTCACTGGGGACCCCTGCTTTGTCTGGCTGACAGGGTGAAGCTGGATACCCCGGATTACCTGGCTGCAAAGGCTCGCCTGGATTCGATGTAGGTACCCTGTGGGTGCCCCTTGCATGCAAACGAACAGCTCTGCCGTGGTGGTGTGTGGAAACAGGGAACTGCTTGGACACGTGCAATGCTTATCCCAGGCATGGCACCTCGGGGGCGGCCCTGGGGCAGTCTGCCTCATCCTGGACTGGAAGCTGTCCCCCGCTGCCCAGGGCTGCCTGGGATGCAGCTCTGGAAAACAGTATCCTGATACTGCATTCCTCCAGTTTCCCTGCTTTTTCCACGCTCCCGGGATGACACATTTGTGGTGGCACCAGTGTCGCTGCGGTCCAGCCGCAGCAGCCCAAAGCCACCCTTTCTGACATTTTCCTCTGAGCTTCACAAGTGTTTCGGCAATGCGGGTGCAGCATCGCTTGCGTGGCTCCGTGGTGCAGGGGTCCCTTCCGGCCGTGTCCCTCCTGTCCATCCCAATGGGGAGCCGCCTGCCAGGCCCCTAGGATGCTCAGTCCATGCCCAGTTTCCTGCAGATGGTGTTGCCAGCTTGGGTTTCAGTGATGCTGCCTTAAATTTCAACAGGGAGCTCAAGGCCCGCCCGGCCCAAAGGGAGATCCTGGTGCTTTTGGACCCAAGGGAGCAAAGGTGAGTTGTTCTGCCCAGCCTCGTGCAGAGGAGGGATGCTGGAACCCCTCTTCTGCGGGAGGGAGAGGTGGAAATTCCTTGCACTGCTTGGGGCAATCCTCTCACAGAATCAGAATGGCTGGGATGGGAAGGGACCATAAAGCTCAGCGCATTCCACTCCCTGCCACGGGCAGGGACACCTTCCACTAGACCAGGCTGCTCCAAGCCCTGTCCAACCTGGCCCCTTCACTAGAGGATGGCCCCCATCATCCATAGTGTGTCCAAGGCTCGTGGGTGCCCACAAGCCTGGCACAAGCATCCCTGAGATATCAGGGGGGTGCTGTGAAAGGGTGGCTTTCACTGGGAGCGGAGTAGGGAGGGATCTGCTGGGATGGGGAAACACTCACAGCCCTGAAAGAGGCTTGGGGTGCACTGGAGCCCCTGAGAGCCTCTGTGCTGTGGGAGCTGAAATCCACTGCTGGATGCAGTCTTGATGGTGCCTTGTGTTCTTGTGAAGGGGGAGCCTGGGAATGACGGAAAGCCTGGCCGGCAGGGGATTCCCGGCAACCCTGGAGAGAAGGTGGGTGAAGAAGTGTCTGAACATCCTCTGCCCTCTGTGAGAGGGAGAAGACCCCTGCTCCAGCCTGGGCTTTGAATCAGAGCTTGCCCAAAGCTCTGCAAGCGTGCAGGGCTTTGCTCCAGGACTGTCTGACTTCTCGTTTGCCTCCCTGTGCCTTGCAGGGTGCTCCTGGGAACCAGGGTGAGCCCGGACCAGCAGGAGAGACTGGTGATGAGGTGAGTCCTCTACCTGTGATGCCCCTGTGGGTGCTCGCTGTGGCCATCCCCACCCCCTGACCACCCCTCTTGTTTCTCCACAGGGTGCTCCAGGTGAGGATGGTCCTCCTGGAGAACGGGTAAGTGAGGGCACCTCTGCCAGGCATCCCACTGGGGCAGGGGCTGGTACCCTCTGGAAGAGGAGGAGAGGGGCTGGGGCTGGGCCTGCTCAGAGGTGGGCAGTGAGGGAAGGCTGTGCCCTGCTGGGAGGAGGCCCTGACAGTGTGATGCCACCCTCTCTCTGCAGGGCAGCAATGGAGAGAGAGGACCCCCAGGCTCGCCGGGTGACCGCGGGCCGAGAGGAGAGATGGTAACTGCGCCCGCAGGGCAGCCTTCGGCATCCGCTTGCAAGCGGGGGGATGCTTGGAAGCCAGGGGCTGGGAATAGGTGTCCAGGGGCTAACTCCACCAGCCTGTGGGCCAGCAGGCAAGCTCAGTGCCTTGACCTGCCAGTTTGGGAGGGACCTGCTGTAGTCCCCCAGAAACTGCCCCTTTATGCTGGCAGGTAATCACCAAACAGCCAAAACCCAGAGGAGAGCATGCCCAGCAAGCCAAGAGCAGGTGAACAGCTGTCAATTCCTTTCTGACAGCTGGGAAACTGTTAATGGAGAGGAAAGAATCCAGGTGTCCTCCTCTGGGTGCTCAGGGGCTGCGTGGGTTACCGGTGGCTCAGGCAGGAGGGCACAGGTACCACCAGCAGCAGGGCAGCATGCGTGGGTGTGGATGGAAGGGGGAACACTCTTCCCTTCCCCTGTGAGTGGGAGTCACTAGGAAAGTATGTTTCCAGCCTGCTGGGGTGAGTCATCAAGCGTGAGCGTGGGAGGGACAGGCAGGAGCCCTCAGCAGGCCAGGACAAACATGTGGCAAGCGACAGCCACGCCACATGTCACAGGGAGGGGCAGGGGGTGCTCTGTGCCGGGTGGGGTGGTGGGAGCCGGGGCATTCTGCAGCAGCATCCCACATCCCCATCCACCGTCACGCCACTCATCCCCCGTCCCTGCAGCGAGGACAGCCAGGAGCCAGCGCCAGCTTGGAGAGGGGACAGAGGTCTGCCCTGGGGAGGGGCAGCTCTGGCAGGGGGCTTCTGGCAGCCTCCCCCTCCCTGTTTACTGCTCGGGGAGCGTCGGTGCTGCCGCGCGGGCTGCGCGGGGCAGATGTGCGGGAGATGAAGGCGCGCCAGCGTCCTGCAGTTAAATTGTTCAGCAGACGATGGGCTGCTTCCTTCCAACTTTGAGTCCAAGCACGAGGCTGGGTAACCTCGCCAGAAATGTCTCGGGGCCATTTGGAAGTTGTGTTTTATATTTGCTGTTTGGCTTATGCATCTGGACGCTTCTCGGTTGCAAACAACAGCTTTGGGTCACCAACCTCTCAACCGCTTCCCTCAAATTCCCCTCTCCTCTGCCTCCCTGACTTGCTCGCTCCTGGCCATGGGTCTGGATGGGGAAGGTGCCGCAGTGCCGGCCTGGGTTTGGCAGACACACAGCCCTGCTGGGATGCAGCTCTGCTGGACCGGTGGAAGGCTGTTCAGTGAAAGGGAACCGAGCCGTGTCCATGGGGTGTTTCCTTCTATGGGAACTGCTGGGGTGCAAAACCACTGAGACTCGGGTTTTCTGGGCCCTCCTGGGCTGTCGGCTCTCTGCAAACAGCCCTGGCTCAGGGTTCTGAGCGTTAGCAAAGGCAAGGGGAGAACACTGGCAGTTAGAGGTGAGGGTGTCCATCTGTGGCTCAGGCGATTTCCCATGGAAATCCCCTTAGCTCCATAGGGGTGGCAGGCTTGAGGAAGGATGTGGCTATCCTGGAAGCTGTGCTCCTCTCCATGCAGACTGCCCAGGGCAGGAGCTGCTCTAGAAGAGCAGCCATGGGTGCAGAGTGTGGCTGGTTTGGTCCAGGGCCAGGTCTGTGTAACTGCAGATGAATCTCTCCGTGCTTTTGCTTTTCTGGCACAAAACAGGCTGAAAGATGTCCCCTAGAGGCAAGCTTCACAAGGCCTTCCTCTTAGGGCTATCCTCTTGGATTCAAGGTGGCCACACTAGCCTGTCTTTATCTCCCTGCACCTCTGACAGGTCCCTACTCAGTTCCCGAATCTGCCTCAAACCCCTGCCTGTTTGGATGGCTGCATTTCCATCCCGCTGTGGGTGCTGCAGCCCTGCTCCCCACTGCACACAGGGCCCTTTGCACCCACACCCACTCCTCTTTGTGCTTCTCATGCCCTCTGTGTGTGCTTTCAGGGGGAGCCCGGACCACCTGGTGACCAAGGGCGGGAAGGACCCCTCGGACCACCTGGCGACGCGGTAAGAGCTTGGTTTAACCTTCTGGATCCAGATGGAAGTGGGTGGGATGCCAGGGAGAGTGGGATAGGGGGTTTAACTGATGCCACAGCATCTTGGGGTGGCTTCTCAGCTTCTTCCAGACCAGGAAGCAAAGCTGGTGAAGAAAGGCAGGGATTTCTATGAGAATCCAGAATACGAACAGGGCCAAAAAAATGGAGACTTGGGTGCTGTGCTGTGGGCATACAACCTGCATACCATTTCCCAATCCCATGGAAACAGATGTCAACACATCTGACAGAACTGGAAACTGGCAAGTGCAAGCTGCAGCCACGCACAGAATGTTCAGGCCTGGGGCCAGAAGCTGCTCACCTCAGTCAGGGGTGTCAGTGAGACATCTTGTGCCAGTGAGGATATCCTGACATGGCCCCAGCTGTGTCCCAGCCTAATGGGGAGCCAGGCTGGGATAGATCCTGCTTCCAGCCAGCCTTTCCTGATGGGGAGGAAGAGGAGAAAGAACAGTCTCCCTGCGGTCACTGAGCCCGTGGGACACTCGTTTTCCCTCCTCACAACTGAACTTGGGTCAAACCCCTGTCAGAGAGGGACGCATCACAAAAGCAGCTCCGGTGCCTCCCCAGGCCAGAGGCTGCCCCAGCACTCCCACCACTCCAGGGAGATTTGAAAAGCAGTTGCGCATGATTTTTCATGCAGTTGAGGATGATTTTTCCATGAGCTGAGGAAGAATGCTTTTATTTGGCCAAATTAAAAATAAATGCGTAATTAGGTTTGGGTAAGAGTGGGACCTTGGCAAACACAAGTGTTTTTCAAGCCGTGTTATCTGCAATCTCTGGACCTTGGACTGTGTTTCTCTTGGCAAGGGGAAAGCGCTCCCACTAACCTGTGGCTCCCTTTCATCCCGTTTCTATCCAAGAGAAGCTAAAGGCCAGCGCGCTCTTGCCCCGAGCCTCATGGACAGGTTTGGTGGCCCTTCCCTCTTCCTGGCCACGGTGCCCATCCCTTCTGTCGGGTCCTTGTCGCACCCAGAGAAGTAGCGGACAAGATTTTCTGACCCAAATCCTGCGTCATCCATCACAAACTCCTCCGGGGCCATGCGGGATTTGTGCTGTGCTGCTGCAGTGAGGACAAGAGTGGCCAGAGTGAGCCAAGGGTGCCGTGGCTCCAGCCTTGGCTGGTGTGAAGGATCACAAGTTCCTGTCCATCCTTCCAAGATTTCTCTCTTCTGGGCTTTTGTGCAGAAATAAGGTCACATGCCTCAGAGCAGTTCAGTGCTCTGCACTGTGCAATTTTAAGATTTCTGCACCCACAAGGACACCTTTCCTTGGAAGAAGGGTGCGTACGGCGTGCACGGATGTTTGGCACCAGCCCTCTTCCTCCCTCTGTCCTCTGCCTCGCCTGGGGGCTGGTTGCACACCCGGCTCCGCACGAAATGCTGCCTGAACATTTGTACCCGTGGGCCGGAGCATCCCTACCCAGCCATCATCTACCGTCATATCCCACCTCCTGGAAAGCAAACCCTGCAAAGGGCTGTGGGCACGGAGCAGAAGGTGGAGGGGCTCCCCTGGGTGTCTGTGGAGCTCTCAGAGCAAAGAACCCTCCTCCTGCCCTCTCTCCTGTCTTGTGCTGTCTCTGGCCAGCCCTGCAGCTGGCGGAGCGAGCGGCCGCTGCCCGGATGGGATGTGGCAGAGTGACAGCTTTGGTCTGTTCCAGCACACGCTGCCAGGGCTCTGCAGCCTCCTGAGGACAGAAACTCCCCAGAGCCAGCTTGGCTGTGACCCAGACGTGTCCAAGCCTTGAGGCACATGGAGGTTTGTGTCACCTTCAGGGTGATGTGCTTGCACCAAGGGCTGTCCTCCGAGGCACCTCTGTCACAGCCCGTGAGATGCCGCTGTGCCACCCAGCTGTGCTGTGATGCTGGAAAGCATCAGCCTGCCCTCCCTGGTCCCCTTCCCACCAGGTCCTCTCTTACTGGGGATGGAGAGGGATGGCTTTGGGTGCCTCGGCCGCCACTGAAAGCCCATGATGTCCGGCCCATACCTGCAGTGTCACATCTTGGCCCAGAAACCTTTTTGGTTTGGTTCACGCTCAGCAGGGATCTGCCTCCCACGGGGTTTTGCAGAGAAAACGGCATAAGGAAACGTGGGGAGGCAGGAGTAAAACGAGGAGTCAGGCACGGCTCCTGAAGCACCTCCCCACCAGCATTTACCCTCATCAACAGGTCCTTTCCGGGGCTGGCCGAGGTGGAGCTGAGTCGCTGATGGGCGTCTCCACTCGTCAAATCACGAAACAAAGGGACCAGCGCCTCAGGGCAGGAGCGGCAACAAGGGAAACCCCCCTTGAGAGAGCTCTCTGTGTTTCCCTAGGGTGAGCCCGGACCCCCAGGACCCAAAGGCTACAGGGGAGATGACGGCCCCCCCGGCAATGAGGTCAGTGCTGCTTCATCACCGCTTCTGCGGGGAGGGGATGCAGGGACGAACAGGAGGTGCTGCCCCTTAGGGCTTTCCCCAAATCCCGTGGATGATGGAACCCTATTGAACCCGTTGGTACAGGCTCCAGTGCTGGCTTCCTGGCAGACACATCGAGGTGTTTCCATGGGTCCCTAAGGCTACAACTGCCTTTCCCCCACCTCCCACAGGTCATTTCTTGGAGAGGTTATAGCCACACCACAAACCACACAGCTTCCCATCACAGGAGCTGGGGTAGATGCCCTCTGGGGGCAGCCACCTGAATCTACCACCAGGTTTGATCCCCAAGGCAGGGAGCAAATGGAAGCCAAGCACATCATAGAAATCCTAGAACAGTTCGGGTTGGGACGGGCCTTAAAGCCCATCCTGTTCCACCCCCTGCCATGGGCAGGGACACCTTCCACTACCCCAGGTTGCTCCAAACCCTGTCCGGCCTGGCCTGGAACACTTCCAGGGGCAGCCACAGCTTCTCTGGGCACCCTGTGCCAAGGCCTCCCCACCCTCTGAGTGAAGAACTTTTCCCTGACATTTAATCTGAATCCTCACATTGCTCTTGTATAAGCAGAACACCTCCACAGTGGGCTCATGTTGGTAGCAGGTTGCCTCAGAAATCATTGTCTTCCCAGCTAAGATGATGTTGTACAATGCTTGACTGCTTCTTCTGCCCCTTCCAGGGCCCAAAGGGATTGCCTGGAGCACCTGGGCTGCCTGGAGACCCTGGGCTGATGGGAGAAAGGGTGAGTGGTACTGCTGGGGAGATACGCTGTCCGAGGAGAGCAGGATCCTGCTGCCGTGCTACCTGAGGGGTGTGCTTTTCTTTATCTCATCTATGTCTGCCTTCCTTTCCAGGGGGAGGATGGTCCTCCTGGGAATGGCACATTTGGATTCACGGGTGCCCCAGTAAGTTTTTTGTGCTGCCTTGAAACTGTAATACTTGTAATAATTGTAATACTTGTAATACGTCCACTTGTCCAACCTAATGCGCTTCCTTTTCTCCATCCCCAGGGGCAGCCGGGAGAGAGAGGCAACCCTGGCATTAACGTAAGTGTGCTTCTTCCTCAGCTGCATGGTGGAATGGGCTCCCTGAAGCGACCTGCTCCTCCAAAACCCTCTTTTCCCTCTGCCCACCTCCCCCTGCAGTGGATGCTTCCAGTGGAACTGTCCTGCTGTGGCTGTAGCACCCAAGGGCAGCAGCCTGGGCTGGGTGTTCTCTGAAGCAGTCCCAGAGCCAGAGTCTGGGTTTGGGAGTGTCACCCAGGGGAGCTGGATGATGCCATGCTGGGGGCTTGATTGAGTGCTGGGTTAATGGTTGGACTCGATCTTAGACATCTTTTCCAACCTAAATGATTCCAAGTTCTGTAGCAGTGAAAGCCACCTAAAAAGATCTCTCCATTGAGAGCACTGAAATCTGCTGCTGGGGAGCCCATGTGCTGCTCTCCACCCCGTCCCAAGCCAGCTTTCACAAGGTCACCACATGCCAGCACCAACTTCCCCACGCTAACAACAGCCAGTCACACAGCAGTCTCATCCATGCTGTTTTTCAGGGAACAAAAGGCTTTGTCGGACCTAAAGGTGACGAAGGAGAAGCTGGCGACCCTGGCAATGATGTGAGTAACCTGTGCAATGCTGAGTCCTCGTTCCCTGTGAGCACAGTGCAGGAGCCTTGGGCAGTAACGGGCCAGAGCCCATCAGACTTTGTAAATCTTCAAGCACCCTCTGCCTCTGAGCAGTGACTGATGGATGGCAAGGGGAGCTCTCTCCAGGTGTTCGTTTTGTGTTGTCCTACAGCTGGCAAACCTCAACATTTGTTAGGCTGAGGTGGGCATCACCTCTGCAAGGCTTTGTATGCTTCCAGGTGGCACTGATGATGATGGCACTGGTGATCTGAGCTGCATCGCTGCCCCACGGAGGGAGATTGCCCCAGTGTCCCTTCCAAATCCTCGTTTAGTTGGGTACAGAAACCTCAGGAGCCTTAGTGGTGAAGCAGGGCTCATCAGACATCTGGAGGGAAAGGTGCTGCCCCCTGGCACACACAGATTTATGAGTTTTGGTTTTGTTTTCATTCCAGAACCTGACCCCTGGGCCTAGTGGCATCAAAGGAGCAAAGGGCTACAGGGGACGTGAGGGTCCCCCGGTAAGTAAGGACCCTGGCAGGGTTGGCCCCAATGGCATCCATCCCTCCATCCCTCTATCCATCCATCCATCCATCCCTCCCCTCTGGGAGCAACACCAAGCCATGGCACACATCGTGTGTGCTCGCTGCCTTCCCAACTCGGTGTACATGACACATGTGGAAGTGGATCTCCTCCTTCCACCTCTGTGCAGCACCAGGGTGTCATGCAAACAAGCAGATGTCCCTGCTCCAAGCCCAGTGCAGGGGCCAGCAGCTGGGAAGACGAGAGGCTTTTGCCAACTCTGCATTGCCTGGCAAGGTATCATCAGAGTACGCCACAGATAGGCTGCTTCTGTAACTCCTCTCTCTGTGCTTCTGTTTGACAGGGACCACCAGGACCCGTGGGGCCTCCAGGACCAGACGTGAGTGGGACAGGATTGGGGTGCTGCTTGCTGGCCTGGTCTGTGCATTGCTTTTGCTGTCAATCAAACATTTCTTTTCCTCTGTTTTCAGGAATGTGAAATCTTGGACATCATCATGAAGATGTGCTGTGAGTATCCCTGCACCTCTCCTCCCACCCTGCTCAGTGCCTTGCTAAGCAGGAGGCATCCATGATTTTTCCCCGTTCTCGGGCAGGGGAATGCCATCCGTGGGCATCACTCCCCTTTCATGAGTCACAGTTAAGTCCTCTGGATCCAGGGACTTCCAACTCCATCTCTAGAGTAGCTCATACAACTGTGTCTCACTTGTACGTGGCACAGACTGGTTTGTCTGTGGTTCTGTACAGGGAAAATATGAGCAAAGTTGTGTAAAATCCTTGAGTGGCCCATTTTGCAATGTTCTTTTTTTCCTAAATATCACGGTCTTATATTCCCCCCTGGGAAAGGGGGGGCCTGGTTTGGGTTGTCCTGCCATGGGGAGAAGCAGTACACATGCTACAGAGGATTTCTGGCCCATGGCCAGTAATGAAGTGCTGGAAGGACACAGGGTACTTGGGGGACTGACTTTGAGCTCTATACTCTGGTGATTTAATTAGCTTTTATTTTTATTTAAATAAGAACACATCAGCATGTGCAGAAACAGAGCTCTGCTGTGTGTGGTGCTCCAGGTCAGGGCATCACAACCTGAAACAGGAGAAAATCTGGGCATTTCAAGTGGGAGGGAAACCTCCATGAGCTTGGATTGTCCAGGCCAGGTGTCTGTGAGTCTGCAGAGACACAAACCTGCAATCTGCAATAGGGTGTGAAACACCCTTTTGTCAAGCATTTTAACGTTCTCTCTTTCTCTCCTTTTTCCTCTAGCTTGCTGCGGTGAGTGTTACTTGGAAAAGCTGCTCTGCAAACATTTGCTAGTCCTTCTCCTTCCTTGCACCCCTCCCTTTCCCTGTTCCTTGCCTTCTGCTATGGAGATGCAGTGAGAGCCCATGAGGGAGAACCAGGCATGAGCCAGGCAGGGGAGAGCAGGAAGCAATCCCTGAGGGTTCCACATGGATTAGAGGCTGATGTGGCCGAGTCCTGCAACTGGAAAATGGTTGTCAAGGTGCCCTGTGCCAGCAGGGTGGATTTTCTCCACCCTTTTTGCAGTTGGGATGTCTGTTCTGGGCACAGAACAGTGGATCTAGCTCTGTCCTCTTCCTTCCAAATCCTGTGCTGGTCAGCAGAGGAATGTGCTGGGCTTTTTTCCCTGATGCTGCCCTGATAGTTTGGGTTTGCAGTCCAAAAGCTTGAAAGGAGAGCCAAGGGCACATGATGTTCTTCAGCTGTGAGAAAGAGGGGAGCAAGCTGAGTCAGCCTCCTCCAGCCCACCAGTGTCACCTCTGTCCTGCTGGGCTGGGTGAATGGAAGAAGTGAGAAGGCTTATGAGGAAATGGCTTATGGAATAATTACTGGGTGGTTTAAGGGTACTCACAGCCTGGAAATGCCACATGTCTTATTAGGGAGCAAATGCACACGGAAAAGTTTGTAAACTGGCTCTCAAGTCTCCTGTGCAGCTATTTTTGTGCATTTTGTTACCCTGTGCTTTGGGGGTGGATGGGGCACAGGCACCCAGCTGGGCAGGGCTGCAGCAGGCATCCGCTGCTTCCTTTGGAAATGCCTCCCTGCAAAACATACCCCTCCGCTCCTGTGCCTTGCTCCAGAGTGCACCTGTGGTCCCGTCGACCTCCTGTTTGTGTTGGACAGCTCGGAGAGCATCGGCCTGCAGAACTTCCAGATTGCCAAGGACTTCATCATCAAAGTCATTGACCGCCTGAGCAAGGATGAGAGGGTCAAGGTGAGATTTCCACTGAGTGCTGTGCTATCCTTGTGTGCACTCACTTATTTTTCCCTGCAAGCAGGAAAATGGGGAGGTGCCTCCACTCCAAAAAGCCTCCACCAGGCTTGGCTTCAAGCTGGGAGTGGGTCTTCCCAAATTCATAAAGTGATGGAGATTAGACAGCAGTTTGTTGTCCCAAAATAAACATTTCACTCTTTCTGGGCAAAGAGACTCTGTTTCCTCCATGCCCCAGAGCAGGTGGCTCATCGAGCATTCAATCAGCCTGATCAGTCAGTGTCTCAGTCTCTACCTTGTTCTGATAAGCATTTCAGGTGTCTGGAGTGTGTTGAAAGTCTCTGATGTCCAGCCCCCACGCTTGGGTTTAGGTCACCAGTTAAGCATTCTACTAAAAATGACCCTTGCAGCCCAAACCCAGCAATGCTGTCCCCGTAGTGAGTCTTTCAGTCTGAAGAGGGACACAAATGCTTGCTCTCCTTCTTACTGTTCTCTGGTAACCAGCTGCGTGTTTTATTTACTTCTGTGATTTTGAAGGGAATCCAGGCTTTCCTGAAGGTATATCCAGCCACATCTAAAGCATGTAATCCATAAAGACACCACCATAAAGACAACTGCTGTGGAATACTTGTGTGGTGGGCATACATGGGGTTTTTTGGATGGCAAAGAGCCAGTAATAGGCAGAAAAGGTAGAGCTGGGCAGCAAAACCACCGTGTTGGAAGAAAACCAGGAGTCTTGAAAACAGTTCTTCTCATGGAACCATAGAATCCCCTGAGTTGGAAGGGACCCAAGGATTGAGTCCAACTCCTGACTCTGCACACAGGACAATCCCAAGAATTCCACCATGTGCCTGAGAGTCCAATGGCTGCTGTTGAGACCACTGAGCTGTGAGATCTACATTTGGGTCTCCTTTCACTCACTGACTCACCAAGTTGGTCCCAATGTGCGCCCACTCCTGGTGGGGCTCTGCCTGCCCTAAAGTAAGGCAGAAGAGAAACATCAGAGCCTGCCATGAAGGCATTCAGGAGAAACCATCAGCTGGATTCTGAGCCTCTGGGTTCCCCTGAGGTATCTGTCCCTAACTGGTTTCTGTTCTGTCCCACAGTTTGAACCTGGGGAGTCCCGTGTGGGTGTCGTGCAGTACAGCCATGACAACACGCAGGAGCTGGTGGCCATGGGCGATGCCAACATCGACAACATCGGGGCGCTCAAGCAGTGAGTCTGTGGGGTCTGACCCAGGGACCCCCATCACTCCCCATCCTCCATCTCCAGGCCAGCAGCTCCTGCAGCTGCAATGATCTAAACGTCCTTTAGTGGAAGGTAGTGGCTGGTGGCATTGTAAGTGGTGCTGAGGCTAAGGAGCTTGCCGGTTTTCCACCCAAATCCCCATGCAGGGGTGTCTGCCTGCTCACGAGCCGTGTTCTGGCTCCTCCAGTTCCTGCGGGCAGGGCTGGCAGGCTCACTGGTGTCTGTCCTTGCAGGGCGGTCAAGAACCTGCAGTGGATCGCGGGGGGCACCTACACTGGCGAGGCCCTGCAGTTCACCAAGGACAACCTGCTGCGGAGGTTCACGTCCGACAAGCGCGTGGCCATCGTCATCACGGACGGGCGCTCCGACACCCTGCGGGACCCCACCCCGCTCAACTCCCTGTGCGATGTCACCCCGGTAAGGGCACGGGCACCTGCCACGCGGCAGCTGTGCGGCACGGTGCAGGCTCTCTGGGCGTCTCCGTGTCCTTGCTACACAAGGCTAGGGCAGGGGACACGGATGTCACTAGAAGCACTCCCACAAAGTGACCGGCATCCACAGTTATGAATGCATTAGATGATGAATACATCCAGTGATGGACTTGAACTTCCCCGCAGGTGGTTTCCCTTGGGATAGGTGACATTTTCCGGAACCCTCCAAATCCAGATCACCTGAATGACATCGCTTGTTTAAGCAGACCGACCAGGCCGGGACTGTCCATTCAAAGGGACAACTATGCCGAGCTCCTGGATGACACCTTCTTGCAGAACATCACCTCGTATGTCTGCCAAGGTGGGTGAAAGGTGGTGGCTGGAGGCAATGGGAAAGGTGGTGAGGGATGCAGGATGCCCTCCCTTGTGTCCCCCCAGTCATGCTCTTAAGCAGGTGTGAGGGAAGAGAACAGAGGTCAAATTTAGTTAAATAAGGGACAAGGGCATCTCATGTCTCAGAATATTTGGTGGTCTGGTCCACGTCCTCACCTGCTGTGGGACACGTCTGTCCACACCGTTTTTCATGCATGTTTATAGCCTTTGCACAGGTGGCAAAACTGGGTGTTCACCTTCTGCAGGCCATCATCTGTCCCTTCTGTGGCTCTGTGGGACAAGTGGTTTTCCTGGGTGAGCTGGTGACATTAATCTCTTTTATTTCCTTAACAGAGAAGAAATGTCCTGACTACACCTGCCCAAGTGAGTATTGACTCCTCATGCCACACTGAGGGGCTGTGGGTGCTGTGTTGGGGAAGTGGGAGTTTGTGTTTGTGGGGATGCACTGCTTGGGCACCTCTTGCAGTGGGGAGGTTCCTGGGCTGGAGAGGTGAGTGAGATCTGTCAGACACTCTCAGGGTCTCTCACACGCACACACGCCAGCCCAAAGCAGCTGGGGAAAACCCTAGGTGGTTGTTTCTCTGGCACCTCAAACCTGGAGAGGAGTCTGTGAAAGATTGTGGCCCTCCCAGGTTTTAGAAACTGATCTCATTACCTGCTTCCACTATCTAGTGGTGGGAGCACGAGCAAAATCAGCTCCGTGGCAGGGATATTGGAGAAAGGTGCTTGAAAAGTGAGTACAGGGAGGGTTTTAATGGAATTCACCTCCAAGTCAGAAGCATATTCAGTAGTTAGAATTTCCATGGAAAGAAGCAAGGCAAGGAGGAGGATGAAGTGGTTCCCCAGACATGCAAGGAGAGCCACACAGGAGTCACTAGATTATCTCAGCCAAATAAACACCTGGGAATGCAGCCTTTCCTAAGCCAAATAAAAGAAGGAATGAATGGGTGAAAGGTCAAGTGTAGAACAGCACTGAGGCAGGGGAGAGAAAGCTAGCAAGAGTGGAGATTTCCCAAATCTGACAAGGCAGGAAGCCTGTGAGACAGCCAGTGACTTCACTGGCTTTCCTTGGAAGAGGCAGGAGGAGAGCCAAAGTGTAACGAGCCCTGGCTCTTTCCCCTTGCAGTCACCTTCACCGGGCCAGCAGACATCACGCTGCTGGTGGACAGCTCCACCAGCGTGGGGAGCAAGAACTTTGAGACCACCAAGAAGTTTGTGAAGCGGCTGGCGGGGCGGTTCCTGGAGGCCGGCAAGCCCGCCGACGACTCCGTGCGCATCTCGGTGGTGCAGTACAGCAGCCGGAACCAGCAGAAAGTGGAAGCTCAGTTCCTGTACAACTACACGGTCATTGCCAAGGCCATTGACAACATGGAGTTCATGAACGACGCCACGGATGTGAACTCTGCTCTGCAGTTCGTCACAGAGCTGTACCGGCGCTCCGCCCGCGCCGCGGCCAAGAAGAGGGTGCTGGTGTTTTCTGACGGACACTCCCAAGGGATCACCGCCAGGGCCATCGAGAGGGCTGTGCAGGACGCACAGAAGGCTAACGTCGAGATCTATGTGCTGGCAGTGGGCAGCCAAGCCAACGAGCCCAACATCCGTGTCCTGGTCACGGGGAAGAGCGCGGATTACGACGTGGCCTATGGGGAGCGGCACCTTTTCCGCGTGCCCGACTACACCTCTCTGCTGCGTGGCGTCTTCTACCAAACTGTCTCCAGGAAGATAGCTGTTGACTGAGCATCTGGGTGGGTTTCTGCCAAGGCCATAGCTGCTTCTGTCTTGCCTAAAAAGGAAAACCAACAAAGCAAAAAAAAAAATTTTAACTGTATTCTTGACCAACCTGAGGAATTTACATCTATGCAGATAACCATAGTGCCACAGCCTGGCTGTACATAGTCCCCTCCCTTCTCCCTCTGCTTCATCATCTGTGTCTCTTCTCTGTTAGCCTCAAATTCCCTCGCTGCCCATGACTGCCCTCCCTCCCCACAGCAGGAAAACACGAGCACACCTAGCAATAAGCCATCAGAACACAAATACCAACCTCATCCCACTGTGTTTTTGCCAAGAAGGAATCAGGATGAGGACTTTTGTACCACTAAGATCTAGCCTGGTCTCTTAAGGCTGATTATGCTCTTTTTAGCTACCTTTTTTTAGTTGTTCTTTTCCTTCTCTCTTTCATACATCAGTTGAGCACTTGCCCAGCTCGCGATGATCCTAACCTAATGCTGTGCTTCAAGTGAAATATTCACACTTCAGCAAGCTTTGAGAGGGGATCGTTGTCACAGCTGGCAAGTTTGGTTCGTATCTCCCATGCCTGGGGAGGAGGGAGGGCTGGACTGCACTACCCAAGCTGTGTGCAAGCATCTCTGGCCTCCAGGGCCAGGGGATGGGACACTCACTTCCCAGGGCTGGGGTAGAGGTGGGTGGTGGAGCATCCCTCGGCACTGACGCTGCCATTCCGGGCAGGGAGGCTGAGCACCGACCAAAGGAAGGATGGGCAGCAGCCTTTGGGCAGGGGGGAAACCCTAAAAGAAGCTACATAACTGCACTCCTTCACTTACTGATCTCATGGTCCTACAGTGAAACCAGGAACCTCATGAATAACCTGATGACTTGTTTTTATGGTTCAAGCTCCATTCTGGAAAATCTCTCTGAGCCCAGTTAGTGGGATTTTTTAAATTTTTTTTTTTTTTCATTTTTTTATTTTTAAAGAGCCGAGCTGACTGATTCCCAGCAAGCTCTCTTGGAGTACTGTTTCTATAGGACCACCTAGGAGTTAGGCACCTGGGCCCTGGGGAAACCCACTAACTGCACTATATATTGAATTAAGGCCTCATCCTCAGCCCAGCAAAGTCAAGGAAAAGGCTGCCATCATCTCCCAGGGTCTTTGACTCACACTCTACAGATACATTGACAAAGGTGCTATCACTTATGTGGGTGATGTGGGCCCTTGGTGTTTACACAGTTTATTCCGGGACCACGCTGAAAATGTGGTTTGGCTGGGTGAGATTTTGTTTCAGCGCTTCCATTGGTGCTCTTGCTATGAATTCATGCACTTCGGAGAAACCAACAGCATATCAGCACCCCAAACTCTTTACTTTGTATCCAAAATCCCATTGTACCAGTTAGTTTTATTTTATGCCTGTTTTACTAAAATTGTCCACTTTGGAAATTTGTCAAATAAATTGTTTTCCACAGTCTCTTTGGGAGTTTGTCTGACTTGACTTCCTCCTTCCCAGACCTTGGTTTTACATCCTAAGCGATCTCTAAAAAGTCCTTGGGGAAACTCCCAGGCCCACACCTCTGCGTCCCGGGAGCTGTCACAGCTTTCACTGTGGATTCATGCAAAGCCACTTGTTCCCCAGACAGTGGGGACATTCAACAGGACATTGTCTCATGTCCTCCTCTTAGTCATGCTGCCTCCACCTCCGTGGAGATGCTTGTTGGGCTCCCTGCAGCGCTGGGGACACCACACTCACAGCTGGAAAGTCTGAGGAGCAGCTCTGGGGCGGCTCTGCGGGTGGCAGCTGTTTGTGTCAGCTCTCCTTCCCTCCTCTCCATGGCAAGTCAGGAAAAAATGCCTTCACATTCGCCCTAAGAAAGGCAGTTTTTGTTACAGCTCAAGAAGTACCTATTAATGGCTTGCCACAGTCCTTGGCATGAGTCAGGCGTGGAGGAACATGATAGGGACAAGCCCTTGGGCTACACATTTGTGGCTAGGGATGCCCAGCCCTCACAGCAAGCTGCTGCCAGCAGGAAGGGGTGGGAAAAGGGGGCTTCTGTCCACCCCCTGCTGTATGGTCCCCCTCACATCCCACCTGGCCCATGTCCCATGCAGGGATGCAAAGGCACCCGGAGAAGGATCTCCCTGTCTTTGGGCCGGTTTACAGCTTTTTGCTAAAAAAGGTAGGTGGCAGGAGGGATCTTTTCTGCTTCTGTTCATTTTCTCCCTCCACTCCTAGCCATGCCCTAGCATTTTCCCTCTGCAGAAAGGAAAAGAAGATCCCAAACCAGCGAAAACTTGTCAGATTCCGAGCCTCAGTTCTGGAGTGTTTGTCAGTTTTCCCCATGAGAAAAATCGAAGTGTTCCCTTTAAATTCCGATTTGCCCAGAAGAAACACAATTTTAACAAGAACCGGGTGGCAAGCTGGCTTTCCCAGAAGACGGAGACCAGCAGGAATTTTTCAGAAGTGCCCAGCACCTTGTGTTTAGCATTGTTGCCCAGTCTCTCCCCACTGTTGTGCACTGCTCAGGTAGGACTGTGGAAGCCCTGTCAGGTGTTTGGGACAAAGCTGGCCCCGATATACTGGACTTATTTTCTCTTCCATTTCTGGTGATATTCACTCCCCTCTTTTCAGTCCCAATTTTTGTGCTTCCATTACAGGGAAGGTCAAAAATGCCTCTGCCTGCGGGCCTGCTTTGTTAAACCTCAGATGTTCTCCAGATGTTCAGCGAGGTTTTATGTAACAACAACAGAATCTGGGCCACATTTCTCTGTTTTCCTCTGACTAAATGCTCCTCGTTTGAGGCAGCGCTGATTCACAGCCCTTCATGGGAAGGTGATGGCTGGGGAAGGACGGGATTGCTGAGACTGCTTTACCAGTGTGGTAGGACTCCTAGAACACATACCCAGCTGCTCTGGGATGATTTTGAACTGCGTTTTTAAGAGCCTTTCCTGTGCCTACGACTTTCCCAAGGAGCAGAGATTCGTTGCCTTGCCTCTCCTGGCTGTGACGGCCAAATAACTGAGTGTTCAAATGCCTCCTGCTCCTCTGTGGTTTGGGGCTTGCTTTAGCTTGTATTCCCAAGCATGTTTTAGTTTAAGGTTTGCATTATTTAGTCCAATTGCATGGCTTTTCCCCTTGAAAGAAGTAATATTTTATAAGGAGAAAGAATCGTGGACAAACAGTAAATACTCTAAACCTATTAAGAAATACAGAAATAGGAGGTTGACACACAGAATTAATTCCCAGCAAACTCAAGGCCATGGAGGAAGACCATTCTCTCCCTGCCCCCAGCACACACTGTCATTATCATCCTCCTCCCTCTCCAGGTAAAGGATTTAGGAAGCTGATGGCCTCCCATAATGTTGCATGGGATGAAGGAGTATCACCAAAGCATGGTGCAGCTCTGGGAGACTTGCATGTAACAATTTTAGTTTTTGCTAATTCCCATCCATAATTAGGTCCCTTAGATTTTAGGGCCCTATGTAATAATGGGACTAAATAAGTTGTTACAGTCTGGCTAGGCTGAGAAGACTTTAATTAGACGAACAATTAATTTTTTGTATCTACACTTAACGGTGCCTTCCCTGGTTGTCCGCAGCTAAGCCCACAGGCAAACACAGATGCTCTACCAGAGTCTTGCCCCTCTAAATTTCTCCTCATTTGTTTATGGGGAGTTCAGGCTGGATCCACAGTGTCTGTTTTCCATGCTTTTCCACAGAAAACGTATATTGTATCAGAAGGGATTTTGGAGAAGGTGTGGCAGGAGGGGGACTGCAGCCAGGTGGGCCTCACCAGGAAGGCGAGGTGCACTTCTGAACACAGTAGGGGGCACCGTTCAATTTCTATTTCCTTATTTTTCTTGTTTCCTTTAGCTTCTTACAGGTGTGGTCATCCCTGTCACACGTGGAAACTACAGAGGTGCCCCCAGGAGCACGCTGGGACAGTGGCACGGCCCTTCCAGTGAGGATTGGGGATGCATGGAATGACTTATCCCCCTGAAGTATTGCTGCAGCCCTTCCACCTGCCCGTGGCCTGGGCAGAGCAGCGCTCCTGGTCCCATCCATCTCTGCAGACACCAGCAGGAAGCACTTCTCAGCTTTGTCATCCCTGTGAAAATGCTGGAGTTTAATATCCAAGCTGCTGAACCAGACAAAAATGCAGCTGGGCTGTCTCTTCTTGATGGTAATGTATTAAAAAGGGAAAATGGAAAGAAATAGCAGAAGCTGGAGGCAAAGCAGACCCTTCCTACCCTTTACCTCGTATATCTGGAGAAATATTTTTTTTCTGTTTTCTTCACTTTTGGTTGTGGCACTTTATAGCATCATAGGACAGTTTGGGTTGGAAGGGACCCTAGAAATTATTTTGTTCCAAACCCCTGCCGTGGGCAGGGACACCTCCTACTAGACCAGATTTCTCCAAGCCCCGTCCAACCCGGACTTGAACACTTCCAGGGATGGGGTGTAAATAACTCTTCTTCTTTGTTCTGAATGCCTCTAGGGGTCTTGGGAGATAAACTGTTTCTTGAGATTAATTTCCTAGAAGGGAAAAACCATGCAAGAAACTTCGAGGGCCATCTATTGTTACAACATCGTCTGATTTGACTGCACAAAGCTGTAGCAGTCCTGGTACAGCCACAGATTTCAGCCTCTGCCTAAGAACTTTTTTTCCCATCATCTAGTGGCCACATAAAAGATGCTGCCTTACCAAACTCAGGTTTCTTTAGTCACCAAGAATAAGGCAGGAGGAGGTCATTAAGCCCATTTTCTACCTTTAGGCAGATTTTACCCCACACAGAGACCATGTTCCTCCTTCCCTTATGTAGTTATTTATCAGCTGAGGTCTCTTACTTGTGTTTTCTTTTTTTCTCTTGTGACCTGGCACTCAGTTCTTGTTTTAGGTGTCAGAGGCCTGCAGGAGCACAACAAGGTCAGGCTATGGCAGGAAGTCCAAAGGTTTGTTCCTTAATCTTGAGACCTCTACCCATCATAAAGGTGGTGTTGAGACATGGAAAAGCCATCCCATGGAGCAGATTAAAAACCCAAACTAGACTTCTGGCAAGAAAAACCTAAAGACATTTGTTTTGCACAGTTGTCCTGGAGACTGGACAGCAGGGATTAAGTCACAAATTGTCTGTGCACAGGCAGCTTTGAAACAACCTTTGAGGAAGGCAACCTCTGTTTTACGTGTGAATCAGTAGAACGCAGCTGGAATTATCCTTCCAGCCAGCCAGCAGCAAATAATTTTTGAAGCTGAAATCTGACCTATTATTCTAGAAAATATGAGCCTCAGAGAGCTCCCAGTCACAGAGGCGAGCCTGGGAGAGGCTTGACAAGAGGAAATAAATAGCATCCTTCTGCAGAATCAAGCTGAGGAGGAGAGACAGCCTGCCAGACCTCGTGGTGCCCACATCCCTCAGATGTGCCCTTCCTGGAAGAGGTTGGATGGGGCTTGGAGCAACCTGGTCTCGTGGAAGGTGTCCCTGCTTATGTCATGGGGGGGTTAGAACAAGATGAGCTTTAAGGTCCCTTCCAATCCAAACCATGGAGACAGTCCTTTCTCAGGATCATCCCTGCATCTGTTTCATTTTTTCCATTCATTGAGGATGCTCCCTGCTGGCTGCCAGGCCAAACATCACTAGAAGTTTCATTGCTAATTCCTCCTTGCCCTTTGCATGACGGATAATGCTCTTTGATGTCAGTCCCGCTTTCCAGAAACAAGCTTTTGTAGTGTTAGGAGTGGGGGGATTAACTCCTGCTGGCACATTAAACCTCAGACGCTGGTGCACGCCAGAAGGGGAATTCCGCCGTGTCAGAAACGCCTCTTCCGCAGCAAGACCGAACCGAACCAGGCCGCCGGCGCGGCTCACACTGCGATCCAGCCATGTCAAGGCCAGGCCTGCCCGCCAAAGTCTTTGCCACGGAGGGCAGCCAAGGTTCCAAGGTACGTCCTGCACATAAAATTACGTTTCCGTTCTACAGAAGCGCCCTTCGCCTGTGCTGCTGCCGCCGCGGGCCGGGCCCGAGGCAGGACAGGCCGCAGACGGCGCAGGCCGGAGCGCGCCGCTTTGGAAGCAGGCTTCTCCTCGCGGCACAGGCCCGGTGCAACGAGACCCTAAAGATCCTCAAATGCGATTCTAAGGTTTTGCCCCCTTCAGTTTTCCTCCGTCTTTCTCTCCTTCTGTCCTCACAACCAAATCCCATTCCCCTCAACTAGCGTTTTTCGTGGCTTCAGAGAAAGCAAGCGGGGCAGGAGTAAGCAGGGATAACCTAGGCCCCACAGTTTTCAGTGCTCCAAAAGCAGGGGGGAAGGCGTATCTGTCAGACCCTGGTTGGTGTTTCATTCCCCGCTTGGCTCTAGAAAGCAGTTCAAACCTTCATAAATATGGAAGTGCTTGTCTATAGCTTCTGAAATCCCTGCAAATCCCTCTCTTGCCCTAAAATAATCCAAACCCTCAGGAGCCACAACGTGTTTGCTCTTTCATCTGAGTCGTGCTCACTTCTGTATAAATGGGAAGTTCAGCCTGGATTATTTCTCTGGATTTCTGATAGCACCACCGGTGGTAAAAATACCCCTGCACACCAAACTGTGTTTTAGTTAACGTGAGGGCTGAACACAGCTACACACAGTATTTTCCATGGGACTTGAAGTCCTTGAGACTTTTCAAGGCAGCTTGTAAAACCAGCATGTTGCTTTTCTGGGGCAAGCCTGTCCCGGATAAATCCCAGGCCACGAGCTGCACGCTGCCGCTTTTCCTGGCTCTGAGAGCCAGAAGCACCGGGCACGCACTGAACAGGACACAGCCGAGGGCGGCTGGATGAGCCCCATCTGGAACTCCACAGCTCCTTTGAAAAGTGTGTCAAAAGGGGTCTGGCATGCAGGGGAAATGAGAACATGTGGCAGATTACTGTGCCTGAAACCAGCCGTCCCCACAGCGGCCCGGGATGTGCCTCGAGGCGCCGCAGGGTTCTGCTGGAAGTGCCATTTACTGCTAGGCAGGAGCAGGCTGGCCTTGCACAGGTTTCCCTCCGCAGCAGCCCTGGGCCTTGCAGCTTCTGGGGGATGTTCAAAGAAGGGACTCCGCCATGAGGATGGGGAAGGGGAAGCTGAATGGGGAGCACCTGAGGTCACTTGGTTTGTTCAGCTGGAGAAGAGGAGACTGAGGGGAGACCTCACTGGGATCTGCAGCTTCCTCATGAGGGGCAGTGGAGCGGCAGCGCTGATCTCTGCTCTCTGTGACCAGTGGCAGGACTGAGGGAACAGCTGGAGCTGTGTCGGGGGAGGTTTAGGTTGGATATCAGGAAAAGGTTCTTCTCCCAGAGGGTGCTGCGCACTGCCCAGGCTCCCCAGGGAATGGGCACGGCCCTGAGGCTGCCAGAGTTTCAGGAGTGTTTGGACAATGCTCCCAGGCACATTGACACTGGGATTGTTGGGGTGTCTGTGCAGGGCCAGGGGCTGAACTCGGTGATCCTTGTGGGTCCCTTCCAGCTCAGGATAATCTGTGGTTCTGTGACTCTGTGATTCTATCAAACACAAATTGAGTGGCTCCACTCCTCATTGTCACAAGGGGATTTGGGATTTCCTGCAAATTCAGGGTTCCTTGGTTTCACATCGTATGCTTTTTTTGCAGGGCCTGGGAAGCCCCTTATGGATGTGGCAAGACATGGCCAAAAACCACTCTGATGGTAGATGCTCCATGACTGAATGGTGAGTCAACCATGGCATGATCCAGGCATTGCCACATCCCAGGAGCTGTCTCATATACTTTAAACAGGGTGGTTGACAAAGATATTTGTGTAAAATTTGTTGTTTGTGATGTCTGGTGGGTTGTTAGGTAAAGACAAGAGCTGGAAAAATATTTTGGGGGATATTTTGTTGGTGGGGTGCTGCAAAGCAAAGAAATTACGAGTTTGCCCAAGGCCAAGACTGTAGGAGACGTGGGAACTGAACCTCTCTCCTTTGATTCCTGTAGGCAACAGATTCTGTAAAAGCAGGGCCAAGAAGTGAACACGTCTGGAGGAAAATTATCCAGAGCTGTATCAGACAGGCCAGAGGGTGACAAACGGGTCCATACACACCAGTTACAAAGGGTGGCTGTTTCAGAAGTGAATGGCTCCTTAGGATCCCAGGAGTTCACACCACCCTTCAGCTCTTGCAGAGTGTTACGTATTAGGAAGAAATATTAGGAAGAAGTTCTTTACTCAGAGGGTGGGGAGGCCCTGGCACAGGGTGCCCAGAGAAGCTGTGGCTGCCCCTGGATCCCTGGAAGTGTCCCAGGCCAGGCTGGACGGGGCTTGGAGCAGCCTGGGATAGTGGAAGGTGTCCCTGCCCATGGCAGGGGGTGGGAATGAGACGGGCTTTCAGGTCCCTCCCAACCCAAACCATTCTGAGATTCTCTGATTCTGTGATTTTTATGCTATTTTTCATAAGCTTGCATGGTTGGATCAAGCCTGCGACCATTTTGTCTCCAGTTTGTTTTCAGTCCTGCGACTGTGATAGCCAGATTAGAAGCATGTGTTCACTGTGCAGTTGTGAAATTGAAACTGAAGTGCTTAGTTGATCCCCAAAGACTCTTTTTGTTGCATTAATGACTGCTTGTTCAACACTAGATAGGACGCATGTGCTGCATCAGTAAAAACAGATTTATTGCCGTGCACATTTTTTCCAGGAAATTTGCATCAAAATGGTCCAAAAAGACCTTTGAGTATTATTAAAACATTTGAAATGTAGCCTTAAATGTTAATCATTCCATGAATCAGAGCCTGATAGCTTTTACTGATACCTTAAGAGAAATTTAATAGTCAAGTGATTTTAACAGGACAAGAGGTAACAGGCACAAACTGAAACACAGGAAATTCCACCTGAACACAAGGAAACATTTTTTTTTTAGAATAAGGGTGGTTGGACACTGGACCTGGTTGCCCAGAGATGTCGTGTGCTTTCCATCTGTGGAGATGCTCAAAACCCTGGACACTGTTCTGGGCATCCTGCTCTGGCTGACCCTGCTCGAGCCAGGGCTTTGGACTGGATGGTGCCTGCCAGCCTTGGCCATTTAGCTGTGACCCTCCTGGTCCCCATGTCGCCAGAGGCGACAGAAAGTCCTCCCTGCAGAGTCCTGGCTTAGTCAGGGTTTCAGAGGGTTTCAGGGTGTCACTCTGCAGTCCCAAGGCACTACACAAGGCAAAGGAAAATTGTAGAGGGATCTTCCTCCCCTCTTGAGTGCATCACCTTGACTCAGAAAGGACTTGGAAAGTGTGAGTTAATGTTTCTAAGCTTAAAAATGGTTCCTGACTTCTTATTTCAAGGTAATCCTGCTGGATTTGGGACCACCCTGCTTCAGAGCACCCAGAGCCAGGCTTCAGGAGCTGGGCACCCCCTTGCTTACTATTTCCCGGTGTCTTTGTATTTCTGGTCACCATGCTGTATCCGGGAATAGTGGAGGAGTGGCAGGGAGCATCTACATGGTTTTTGTCTGTGTGAAAGAGCAGCAGTTACAGAAAGTGCAGGATCTTGTGCCGACTTTGCTGCTTAGTCATCCTGCAGTAACTGTGACTTGGCAGCTGGTCTTACCCCGTCCCTTACAAACGTTTCCATTTATGGCTGAGACTTTTTATTTCCCTTTGCCTCCAATGGCCACACAGCTGGAAAGCCTCCAAAAGGGAGAAGCCATAGGTTTATATCAGGAGAAACCAGCTGTGTACATTCGTACGATTGAAGCCTGTCTCACAGGAGCACGCCACGCAGGATGCTCCAGGGATTCCTTAAGGGGTCGTTTTGGCCAGAAGCGGGTGCTGTGCCTGTCTGGTGGCAGGAGCACAGATGTCATTGTGGTTGTCAATATTTTCCTTGCCCAGGGCTCAGATAAGCTGGGAAGGAGAAAGCTGCAGCCATGTGACCTGGTTGTCCCTGCAAGCAGCTGGGTGCTAGGGACAGAGGAGAAGGGGTGGCCATGAGAGCAGATGCTGGAGACTCTCGGGGCTGTGCCCATCCTGAATAGCCCCTGAGTGCTCCTTGCTGGCCTCTGGGAAGAGAGGATCTGGTCTCAGGGACTCCACATGTGGGAACCAGGTTCCCTCCAGGCGTTACAGATGTGCAGGTTTACGCTGCGCCCTGCTCCGGCAAGCCAATGGAAAAAAGCATTCCTGGCTTATGAAGAGCTTTAGGGCAGATAAAGCAGAGTCATGACCCGAGCTGGAAAAGGGATGTGCCTGCTGTGAGCTTAGTGCCATGCCTGGAGCTGGAGCCTCCAGGGGAACGGCACCGGGATGCTGCACCCCATCTTGTGACTTGTCTTGTGCCAGTTGCCCATGTCCTGCCCACATGGAGATCATGGATCAGTGGCCTGAGAACAACTGAGAAAAAAACCCGAATAACTTTCCTCACCCAGGGCACCAGATTGGAAAAATAACTTATCTTTCATTTAAGGCCAGATTCCAGCAAGGCACTGAAAACCCTGTGCTTTTTGCTCCTGCTCCATCTATTTTTGTGGAAATTTAGTGTGTGAAAGAGGTGGCTGCAGGTGGGGTTGGACTCCCCTCCCAGCCCTCCTTTTTTTACAGAAAGGGTCCAAAGATGGGAGCACTGACCTGGCAGCCTCCTCAGGTTACGGGTAACCTCACCACGTCTGAATTGTTTCCTTTCAAACCTTTGGCTGGGCTCTGGATATTCTGTAGAAACACAGGGATTCTGGACAAACTTTCTGCAAACAGAGCATCGATTTTTTTCCAGCCAAAAAGGTCTAATCTCTGCCAGAGCTGATTCCTCCACATCAAAGCATTCAGCTCTTCTGAACAGGGAGTCACCGTGGGAAGAACAAACACGGTGTTATTGCTGGGACCTGCTGAGGGAAGTCCTGTCTACAACTCTTGTTATGACAAGGATTCAAGAACAGAAGATCAGAGCCATTTAAAACCATCCCATCACAGTGCAGAATCCCTCACCCTCATCTCTAATCCCCAAGTTATCCCTTTCCCAAGAGCTCGAGTCCTACCCAGTCCTTTCTCCACCCAAACAAGGAGAAGAACAGGAGAGAAGCTCAGAAAGGAGTGAGACCCCAAAGTGCTCCCCCCAAATCGGAAGCCACACTGGGATGGGTCCAAGCACCTTCCTGGTGGCCTAGATCTAGGACCTTCACCTCCCAGGGGTGGAAAGTCCAACTGGCAATTTAGGGTGTCCAAGGACATGCTGATGGGGCACTAGTGGGGAATCCTGGTTGGGAGGCAGCACTGAAACTGCCCCCAGAGAGAGGAGAGTGACCCCCACCACCAGCCAGAGGGGAACCCCAACACTTAGCTCAGGGAAATGGGGAGCTACGATGGAGCCGGGGCATTGGAGTGGGTGGGATGCAGCTGATGGCTCATGAGAGCAGGCTGCTGGAACACATGGTGTCCTGTGCAGGGCAGAAAATCTTTTGGAGGGACAAGTGGAGGGATATATGGAGCAGTGGGTCAATCCTGCTGTTCTGAGGGGCAGCACCATGGAGTGACAGGGCACGGAGACTGCAGTAGGTGAATATTCAAGTGGTGGATGTGTTCTGGGATGTCTGTTCTGCACAGGGAAGGGATGGAGGTTATTATAGGGCCTCCACAGGGGCACAGAATGGAGATTGTCTCCTATGTGTGTTTAAACTTGTAACACCTTCTTAATTTTTGGTGTTTTGTAGGGTGAGTTATCATGTCCCACCCAGATGGTCCATGAGGAAAGGCAGCACCTGTAGAGCATATCTGTTAAGGGTGTGATGATGATAAATGGCTTTGTCATGAAGGAATGACACAAACACATATTCGAGTGGCAGCTCTTTCATACATATTCTCGTGAAATGTGGGCTTTGGGCTGCATGAAAGCAACTCCCGTTTCTGGCAAAGGACTCTTAAGTCATACAATGCTGTTGAAACTGGGGCTGGGGCTGCTCATGGGTGTCAGCAGCTCCGAGGCAGCAAACTCAGGCTGTAATCCCTGCTGGCATTTCCACTTCAGGTCCTGTGTGCTCCACCCAAGGATTTTCTTGGTGGCTGCAGCATCTACTCCCAAGGCTGCTGAGGGGCAAAGATAGACCTGGCACCTCCTGTGCTCCCACACCTCTTCCCAAAGATTTCAAGAGCAAAACCCTGGACAAAGGCAAGCTTGCTATTTGCTCCCAGAGGCAAATCGGGACAGAGGCTTTGCCAATCCCAGCTGCTCTGTCCTGCTGCCAGCCCCTGGTCCTCCTCCAAGGAGGTGTCTGTCCACTGTGGTCTCTCGATGGGATCCAAGCGTTCTTGATGAGAGGCCTGGAGAGCTTAATCATCCCTGGTCTGGGGTTTCCTGTCAAGCACTCCTACAGCCTTCAATTATCTGGATTGCCCAGAAGGGATGTGGGAGGCTGATTTCCCCACAGGGCTTCCAGTGGCTCCTGCAAGTCCTTCCTCCCCCCATCCCTGCTCCAGCATCCTTTCTCACTGTGCTTGTCCTTGTGCCTCCCTGAGGGTGGAGTCTGCTGGATCATGTCTCGGTCACAGACTCACCTTTCCTCTCTTTGTGTCTGACAGAGATGTGCTGAGCAGGCAGGCCATGGGCTCTGCCTTGGAGGCAGCGAGGTGTGCAAAGGTGAACCCGGGCTGCTCCTGGGGATGCTCACATTGGGCTGAGTTCACACAAGTTCAGCTGTTAAACCTTGAAGCTTCTCCTGTGAGCAGGTGAGCCTGCCACAGCCACTACCACAGGTTTACGTGAGGCACAAATTATTTACTTCATGACTCCACGGCAGAGTACATTTTTAATTCATTTACATTAGTTTTGCTGCTGTCTGAAATCATGGGTAATGCCAACCCTCTTGGGACCCTTTAGAGTGGTGCAGGGGAATTCTCAATGTAAAATGAGTCTCTGGCTTCTATACCTGAGAAGACAATTACAAAAGAAATGAGTAATGCATGATTTCTCACTCATTTCTGTGTTTCTCTTTGCGTTTTTATCTTTGTAGATAGAGGCTGCCAGAGCCTGGATGGAGGAGGGACAGAAGGGAGGGTGAAGAAGCATAGGTAAAAGAACTGTAGGTAAAATGAAGAGCTGCAGGTAAAAGAAGAACAGTAGGTAAAAGAAGGACTGTAAAAAAATTGTGTTTGAAGGAGGTGTATGTAGAAGACAGTAAGTACATGCCTAACCCTTCCCCCTCCTCGCTCTTCGTTTTGTTTATCACATACTGAGGCTGGAAAATCTCAAGCCTCTTTGGACTGGAGATAAGCATTCCAGTTCCACTGGCAACCTTAAGGAAAGGGAGTATAAACATAAGATGTTATTTACTGTGTGTGTGATCAAACTGATTTCATTTGGTGTTGGAGGTTGGGCTCACGTTACTGCTCCAATTAAGCGTGCAAACTTTCACTTACCCTGGTAAAAGGGGATGTTGCATCTCCGGCAAAAATATTTTAACTTCCTTGTGACCCTGATCTCTTGGCTTGATTTGAGGTACCATCAGAAAGGAATCCAAGGAAGGATGGAATACAGCTCTCCTAACTCACTCTGCAGAGTGTTTGTTCTGTCTCGGGGGAATGCCAGTTTAATAATGAACCTCTTGTTTTGTTTTGTTTTGCTTTGGGGTTTTTTGGGGGGTTTCTTGTGTTACTTTGTAGTAACACCTTTGAAATCAACTCAGATAAGAATCTTTGCCTTAACACTGATTATGCATCTAATGTAATAAATCTATATTACATTTCTTACATGCCTGAAACTCCTGTTCAAACTTTTATGACACTTGGTGCAAATACCATTTTCCTTCCCAGTTCGTGTGATGGGAGAGGGGAATTTTTTATTGCCATGTTGTATTTGGCCAGGAGGACAATTCATTACGGCATTCTACATTTCTTTAGCATAAAGAGAGCCACAAATGGGACGAGGGCCTTGTTTTGTGTTGGAGCAAGAATTCCGGCATGTGTGTAAGAGAAGGGGAGGTGTTAAGTGTCGTGCCAAAAGCACAAGCAACACCCTGCTATACGTGACCCGGGAGCTGAGCCGAAGGGCTGCACAGGGTTCCCTGGATCCACATCAAATACGTGAGAAGTAGCAGCCGTGGAGCAGTGGAAAAGCTCAGCAACCCCAGGAACAGCAGCTGGGTGGCTGCCCACCGCCCTCCCCAAACAGGGATGTCTGGAGAGCGGGGCAGCTTCCCGCAGCCTCCACCCCGGTGGAGGGAAGCAAGTCCTGAAGGGCTCAGCACATAAAGCCAGGCCAAGGAGGGCTGGAGACAAGTTGGGATTTTGCTTCCTGAGAGTATGGCTGAGGCGGACGCAGATTTCAGGGGTCTCACTCCGGTTCTGAGGCACCTCTGTGTGCGTACCTGTGGCACACACTGTTAGCAAGACTCAAATAAGCTGCAAAATTTTGGGGCTTCAAGTTGTTTCGCAAATTACTATGATTGCAAATTTAACCTGTGAAAACTTTGGCCCCGTATTCAGGTCATGAAAAGGGTGACGACGGAATCTGTTGCTCCAGGACTGCACTGGTCTTCCAGAGGGTTTGGGGGAATGGAAGTGAGTACCCAGACACAGCTCCCTACCACTGCAGAAGCTCATTCCTGAGCCTCCCCCCACCTCCTGAGGGGAAATGAGGATTAGGGGTTTTCAAAAACCTCAATTTAATGCTTTCTCTTGATGAGTATCTTTAGTAGCAAGTTGCAACCTTGAAGTCACGGATTTTCTTTTAGGACCTGAATCACAGGTCCCTAAAGCCAGCAAAACCCCTCTCACTGGTTTCAGTGCTGGGGTTTTTTCCGCATTTCCTTTCTAATTCCTCTTGAACTGAAATGGGAATTACACATAATCTGCCTCAAGAATTCAGCTCCATGCAAGGCTTGATGTTGGAAACACTAGTTTAAAACCCGAGGGCAGAATATCGTGGTTGCAGAGACAAAGCCGGGATTAAAGACACGATTAGCATTTCAAATAAATCAGCTCAATTACTGACCCCCGAGGAAGCCTTGCCAGGCCACCGGCCTCCTGAGGGAAGTCACTGGAACCAGGGCCAGCCCCCTTCCAGCCCAGCAGCCCACACTGATATACCCCCAGATTCAGAGAAAAAGCCTTTTTTCCCCTATCTGCTCCCTTTCAGCCCCCTCTTTTCCCAGGATAAGGCACTAATTAATTCCTTTCCTTTCTATTTATACCCGTTAGTCATTGCAAAAGTGTCCCCCATAGATTTACGGTTCAATATAATGAGTATGTCTTGAGGGAATATTATTCAAGCAGTTAGCTGAAATCTAACAGAGAAAGTCTCTATTTTATTTGTAACCTTAGTCAGAGTAGTCATTTGATGGGGGGGGGTGTGGGGGGTGGCTGTAGGCTGTGTCTCCAGGCTCCAGCAAATGTTTAGATAGGAAGAAAAATGAATTTTCTTTCCTAGGTCTGTACACGATGTTAAGGACCGTGGGTGGGGTGGGATGGGATGTGACTAAGTTTAAAAAATGTACTTTTTTTTTTTTTGAACCATCACTAGTAAAAGGCTAGGGAGGGGAATGAGGTTTCCTCTATAAACTATGTGGGTTTTTTCTCTTAATTTCATGGAAACATCACTGCAAGTTTTTCCTTCTCGTTTCTCTGGTGACAAGAAAATAAAACAAATGCAGCTGGGTCGTTCTGCTCTCGCTATATTGCACCACGAAGCCCCAAAGACACAGACTGTGTGTTTTAACTCTTTTCCCTCCCTACCCAGGGCTGCAAAACTACAGATGGCCTGAAATCTCCACAGAGATATCTTGGGATTATCCAGCATGTGCTCCAGACCACGGAAGCATCAGCCATCACTCCCAGGTCCTGCCCTGCCAGGGAGCTGGAATGCAGTTGCTTCACTATGCAAAGGTTCTTCTCCATGAGTCAACAAATTTGGGACTCGACTGTCCTGACTGGCTGCCTGGAAAAAAATGTGCTGCAAGAGGGGAAAGCATCAAAAAGCACAGATTGGGAAACTGGTAAAGGGGGAAGTATTCTGGGAGAAAGGGTTTCAGCCCATCCTTTCCCCACTCTGCCTCTGCTCTCTGTCCACCCATTTTTCATAGAGTCGTAGAATCTCCTGAGCAGAAAGGGACCCACAGGGATCACCCAGTGCAGCTCCTGGCCCTGCACAGACAGCCCAACAATCGCACCTTGTGCACCACTGGGAGCGTTGTCCAAACACTCCTGGAGCTCTGGCAGCCTTGGGGCCACTTTCCTGGGGAGCCTGGGCAGTGCCCCACCACCCTCTGGGGGAAGAACCTTTCCCTGATACCCAATTCCTAAACTTAATTTCTTTGCTTGTTGTGTTCACATAATGATCTTGTGTTGGTGCTGCCTGGCACCTCTGCAAGAACCCTGGGCACCCTCCCTTTCCCTGGCATCGAAATGCCTGAGATGGCTCTGCCACCCCCTGCATGGTGGTGAGGAGACCCAGAAATGCTCTGGGACTTTGCCCTGCCAGAAGGGATCAGTCCCAGAAGAGGCTGAGCCACCATGGGAAAGCTGACTCTAGACAATAAGCTTGGACTGAGGAACCGAAGGTGCAATATTTATAAGTTCATAATTATGGCCTTAATTACTCCAAAGACCCAAAGAAATTGTGCAGCTTGGCACAGGAGCATCCCTGCTGTTTCTTCAAGCTGGCGTCCTCGAACCCATTCTGAGAAGGGAGATCTTGAGCAGATGGGAGATAAATCTTGGAGCAAGGGCCTCCACACTAGTGGGGCCTAAACAACCATTTCAGGAGGATTATTAGAACTCATGGAGAATCAGGCTTTCTCACCACTGTATCTAAACAGTGCAGAGTCCCTGGGATATCTTCATCCCCTAAGGATCTTGAGCTCTAGCAAAAAAACACAAGGCCACAGATACAGGCCTGTGCCTGGCAGAGCTTCAAAAGTGCTGTAGGTTGGGAAAACCTTGGGGCTGTTTAAAATAAAATCCTAGAAACTCCAAATAGTCCTTCCTTATGTGTTAGCAAACAAAAATTTGCAAGCATGCAAAAGCTGTGTATAAAAGCTGGGTGCTAAGTAAATAAGAGCTGCGAGAGCACAGGGGACTTGAAAGTTAACACTGGGATATTAACATGGGAAAAAGTATGCAAAGCCTCAGATTGCATTTGTGTGTTCATGAGGACTCTCTAAACATCCTGGAGCAGTTGGCTTTAATGGCCTAAGTCCCAGGAAATGCTGCTAAAATATGGTATCAAATGAACATTTGCTTTTTTTCTTCAGAAAGATTCCCCTTTGTGCCTCTTCTTACCGCAATTTGAGAATGTCAGACTCAGTGGGGGCTGTTGCTCATGTGCCTGAACTGGGTTAATCTAGAAAAATAAGTTTATTTTCTTTTCTTTAGTATATATATGTTCCTTTAATAGATGTCTTGTCCTGGGCAAGATCTGCCAGAGATGCCTTGGAGTCAGCCAAATCTGTTTTGGGAGGATGGTCCAGCACAGGAGATAATTGTAGTAGGATTCTGATGGAGACCACCTGATGAAGAAGAGAAGGGGGATGAAGTTTACTTCAGGCACTTGGAGAAATCCTTAGTGACACAGGGAAAGCAGTGTGGCTGGGCATGAGCACCATGAGAGGTTTCTGGAATGGTTTGAAGGAAGTTTCCTGATGGAGCTGATCAATGAACCAACCAGGAGAGATGGTCTTTTGGACCCAGTACACAAACACAGGGAAGAACTGGCTGAAAATGAGAAGGATGGAGGCAGCCCTGTCTGCAGGGACTTCAGGGGGTGAGACGGGTCAGCAAGGCAAAGAACAGAATTACAGCCCTGAGCCTCAGAGGGTGCCTCTTGGGGTGAAGGAATACAAACACATTGTACGAATTGAGCTCGGAAGTCACAACCCTGGAAGTGTCCAAGGCCAGGCTGGACAAGGCTTGGAGTGACCTGATCTAGTGGAAGGTGACCCTGGCCAAGGCAGGGGGTTGGAACTGGATGAGCTTTAAGTCCCTTCCAACCCAAAGCATTCCTTGGTTCTGTGAATAGAAAGCAAGAACTTCAGAAAATGACAACTACAAAAGGGTGCAAAATCCATCCTTATGTTTGTCGTCAGTGAAAATGCTCAGAATATCAACTGCATACTTACAAAGAGTTGAAAAGCAGCATCCATTGTTTTCAGTAAGCATTTAACAATCTTGGCCTCATTTTTGGTTCTCTGCTCACAGTTAGAAAACAAGACCCTTGGAGAGCACTGCGTAACGTCAGAATCGCGTGAAGGGTGGATGCAGTTGCAGACAGACAAAAAGAAACTACAGTAGCTGCTTTCCAGAGAACCCACAAAGCCGTTTCAGATGTACACACGCGGTTTAAAACTAGGAGTCCACATTTTATTGGGGGCTGCAAGTCAGACGAAAAAAACAAAAAAAGAAAAAAGGAGCAGATACACAGTTTATAAAGGAACAACTAAACAAACCATAAAACACATTTCAGTTTACAAGGGGATGTAAATGAACTAGTAGCCATCTGTGCCTTACTTCCAGTTATGTAGAGTTGTAGAGGAGAGCAGACAATCAAGCTTTTTTCTTGCTTTCTACTCTTCCTCTTCCTTCATTTCCTCTCTCTCCATTTTAAATATAGTGGAATACTCAGAATGGGTTCAGCACAGTGTGTTCTGTGAGCTGCAATAATAATTTACAGGTCAGATAGAATCATAGAATCATTAAGATTGGAAAGGAACTCCAAGATCACCAAGCCCAACATAGAGGGTAACTAATCCATATCCATGCCCATTCTCTGCAAAATATCTTTCCATGAAGTCTGCAGTTCCACTGAAAGGAGGAAGAAAGAAAGGGAATTTATTTGAGGATTAGGAAAAGGAGCTAAAGAGAGCATGACCATTTTCCTGCAGAGCTTCCTATGTCCTCAGCCCATTCTTAAGAAATTACAATTCAGAAAAATTCAGAAGAATTTCAATTACAGAGAATTAGGTCAGGCTTTTAACGTCAGTTATAAAAGACGTGAAAAAACCCATCTTATCCAGAAAAAAAAGCAGCAGGATGTTTTGAGCCTATTTTGTCCCAGTTTCCACCTCTTCAGTGTGCCTGTGTGTCAGACTGCCCCAACATAAGATAAGAACTCGACAGATGTGCCCATCTATGGCACAGGTAAGTGATAATGATGATAATATTCCTACAAATGTCATGCAAATGGATGCCTGGGTAGGTGAGAAACACCAAGTTTGCCTTTTTTTATGGAGGGAAAGGGTACAGCGGGGAGCTGTTCTGTAAAATATCCAGGAATCCTCTCAGGGACAAGGCATTTTGTCATGTCAAGCTGCAAGGAAAGGTTTTGATGTGACAAGAGAAAGTTCAAGAAGCACACACAGAAAGTTAAATGTAGGTGCTTTGCTCAAGAAACTGCAGAGAAAAGACAACGCTCCCCAGTCTGGGAGGAGGAAAGGGAGGTGTGGAGGTGTGGGTCTGTGCTCTTCTCCTTTCCACACTTTGGGCACTCACCAGCACTGCAAGGGACAGATGTGCCGTCCAGTTGTTCGTGATAAGGCTTCTTGCTGGAGAAGCAGCTTCTGCAGGGGCAGGTTCACCTGGAAACAGCTGCACTGAATGGATTAGAAGCAGCGTTGATGGGTACCCATGGGCATAGCAGAGCTTGGACACAGCAGCAAAGCAGGCAAAACAACTGGCCTGGAATGTGGCATGTTCACTGGATCACTGGCAGGCGGGTGGTTTGCTCAGACATCTCAGGTGCTGTCTGGTAAATCGCAGTCATCAAAAGCTGGACCCCCTCCTCTCCACTAAAGATGCTCCAGAGGAAAAGGGACCAACCCATTCAGAGCTGCAGGAGAGTCCCTGGAAAGCAGTAGCCTCACAAAATCCTTCTCTTGCTCTTCAAAACAAAGTTACTGCTCAAGAAATAACAGGCTGTGTTCCTCAAAGTCACTGCTGTTCTCTGTATTTTTTCTTGGGACATTTGCCCCTATTTTTCATTTAGCAGAGCTAAAAATAGCACGTGAACTTAAAAGTAATTTAAAATACAGTACAACAACAAAGCCCTAGAGCTCAAGGAGTGTTTGGACAATGCTTTCAGGCACATGGTGTGATTTTTGGTGCTGTTCTGTGCAGGGCCAGGAGCTGGACTCAGTGATACTTGAGGGCCCCTTCCAACTTTGAATGCTCTATAATTCCAAGATTCTGTGAACCCAAACCCAGAAATGAATCAGTAGAAACAGGTAATACTCAGACTTGGCTGACTCTGAGCAAGACTTGGATATTTGCAAAGGCAATGATTCTACGATTCTGTGCAAGCTGCTCTTTTTCAAAATGTTCCTGTTTTCATTTGTTCCACTCAGGACACGTCACTATGGTGGAAAGAGGATGGCAGGGGGGAAGAAAGAGAAAGACTATTTGATGGTATAAATAAAAATGTGGGGCAGCAATGCCAACTATGAAAATGGGGCCTCTCATCATGGAAAAATGAGACTTCTTCCCGTTCGTGTCAAACAAAGATGCCTTCAGCTCCAGAAGGGAAAACCTCGCCCCAGCCCAGCCCGAGCAGGGTGAGAGAGGAGGGGAGGGGGGTCTCGGTAGACCCACAGTGACTCTCCGTGGATGTTCGGAGCTACTGCAAACGAGACTCTGCCCGATTTCGGAGGAGGAACTCAGAGGGCAGTTCCAGACGGCCAGGGAACAGTGGGACTGGGCTGGAGACGCCTCCGCTGCTCCTCCCGCTCCCTCATCCCGTACATCCCAGCACCCAGAGCCCGGAGCCACCCTCCAGCCGGGGATGCGGGAGCCTTCGTGACACCGGCCACCCCACAAAGTCCTTTTCCCTTACTTTGCGGAGGGATTTGGGGGAGAAGTTTTGATGACCTCATTTTCCAGGTAGGCAGACTTTTTCTCTCCGAGTACAGGGGTTCTGTGGCTACTTACTGACGAAGCTCCAGCCGGGAATAACAGAAATCCCTCTGAAATTTCAGCCTGGTGCCTGCTGCTGCTTACCAGCTTTCCAGCAAGGTGCCTAATCACGTTTAGACAGTACTTGCAATAAGAGAATATAAATTTTTCCTTTACTTCCAGCTCTTGGCTAGTTTGGGCGTTTTTCCAAGGGTTTGTTGGGTTTTTTTTCCAGGTGCAAGCAGTGTGGGCCACAAACTGCCAGGGCCAGAGGTCTAGAAAATCCCTCACTGAAGGGGGTGGATTTGTTGAACCAAAGTCTTCCCTGGGGCAGCTGAGCTGAGTTCAGCAGCTACAGTGAAGTGATGGCAGCAGGACAGAGAACTGATCTGCTGCATGATTCCCCTTTGATTTTTGGGATTTCAGAAGATACTAATTAGACTCACCTGAGGCCTATTTATGCTGAATTACATCAGCACAAGCTCCTCTGTTTTCGGAGGTGACAGCACATTTATGAATGCCTGTGAATTCACTGCACTTGGTGGCAGGGGTTTGCTCCCCTCCAGCCTTCCTGCAGCCTGGGCTTTCCCTGGCTGAAATCCCAGAATAGTTACATTGGGAGACCTGGAAAATATCTGGAGTCCCTGTAGCTGAAACCTTGCCCCTGGGTGCTCTGCCCAGGGATTAAAATTACAAGAGACGTTTGGGTAGTGGCTGCAACCAGCACCAAAATTCCCTCCTCATGCAGCATGCAAACCACAGGCACACAAACGGGAAGGAAGAGGAGGTGCATTTATAAGAGTTTTCTTCCAAATGGGACGTATTTTTCTTTTCTAGTTTCATTTATCAAACATTTGAGTGGAGAAAATGCTGCGTGCACAAGTGAGTGACACCACAGGCACTGCTATGGAAAGCACTGGGACTGAGCAGCAGGGAGGCTTCAAACTTTATTCTGCATATTTTAGCATAGCCGGTGTAATTCTCCTTTCTTGAGAGTAATGCAATTTGTGTGGCCTTAAATTTATGTGGCTTTAAATAAGCTCCTTGCAGGCAGTGTTAGCTTAGAGAGCAGAGCATCTTGATTTTTTTGAATTTGGGAACAGTTTTTTCAGTTACAGTGGGTGTTCTGATGTTGGAGGAGACACACACAGTGCACCGGGGGAACTTCAGGAATATCAGTGCATGGGATAAGGCAGACCGTGGCTCTGCCTGGCCAGGTGCATGAGGTGACATTTCTACTGCACTGGGATCTGCTCTAAGGGATAATCAAATGTGAGAGCACAAATAACCAGATATAATTTGCACATTTGAGCCACTGCAAGTAATTTGTTTGCCATAATATCACTTTTGGTTCGGTTGCTCATGGTGGGAAGAGAAGCAAGCAGAGAACTTGGATCCTCCTGCAAGGCCACTCTTTTTGCAGGGCTCTGTCTAGATAAATCCATATATTTTTCAGTTATGTGTGTAACAGCCAGGTCACCTGGGATCTCAGTGTGGGAGCAGCAAAGACTATGCGTTTTTCTGCGCCTGAGGTAGGAGCACAGACCCTAATTCGGGGAGAATGGTGCAAAATAGTGCCCTCAAGATCTGTTCAGAGGACCCACTACCTGAGATTCCCTATTGTTTTTCCCTTGTGTGCATCTCATGAGGAAAGAGGTGAACCACTCAAAAATACAAATACTGAGAGAAGGCATCATAGGAACAAAGGTCCTGCTCTGGCAGAGAGAGAAAAGCCAGGGAAGAACAGGATGGGCAGACCCAAGTGTTCAGGCATTATGAGTCAGCTCCCAGTTTGCTCTTTGTGTTATTTTTCTGAACTGTTTGTGTTCAAAAATTGCCTTCAACATGCAGAAAACAGTTCGTCTGAAATACTGGTGAAATCTGAGGTTTCCATCTCAGCATCTTGCAGCGGCAGGTGGGACTTTAAGTCAAATATCAAATGTTGTGGGATTTGCAACAGCGTCACAAGAGCTGGTGGTGCTCTGAGGATGACAAAATGGGCAGCATCGCCCACCCCAGCCTCAGAGGCCCCTGAGCTGAGGACCGGAGCTCCCAGCAGCCACCCCACCATGTATCCAGGGGGGTTAGTACCAGGTGGGATGCTGGTGGAGCAGGAGAATTAAGTAGCTCAGGGTGCAGAGTGGGATGGAGGAGACGGTGCAAGAGGACCCCAGGGAAGTGAATTGTGTCTCGCGTTTTCAGGCGGCGCTTTCCCGCCTCACCGTTCTGCCCATGGAGAGTCCAAGGTCATGGTGCTTCACTGACCCAGTCCCAAGCCCCGAGCGCTGTGGGCAGGAGCCATCCTGTGCCAGAGCTGGCCCTGGTTGTCTGTGCAGGCCAACTGCTCTGCTCTGCAGTGCCTTTCCACCCACACACAGAGGGAAAGAAGGAAGGAGGGAGGGAGGTGGTTAAACTCGGGATGCAGTGATGAGTCAGACACTTGGCCAAAGCCCTCAGCGCTCCAGCCTCTCCAAAAGTTAACGTCTCAGTCTTCCTCAGCTAAAGGCTGGCTCTAAAATGGTGCTGTCTGAAGGCTCAAAGCTGTTGTGTCCTACCAAAGATCAGGGTCTCTTGCAGCCCTGTTTTATGGAGGGCAAACAAAACAAGGAGAGCCTGCAGCAGGCTTAGAGGGGTGAAGTCTTGATCTTAACTAGAACACCCCTTTAAGCATGGAAGTGTTTTATCCTTACCATACCACTCTTGTTCTCTGCCACACGATGGAAGCTGAGCCACACTGACTTGTGCAGGGACTTCATAGAATCTCAGAATGGTTTGGGTTGGAAGGGACCTGAAAGCCCATCTCATCCCACTCCCTGCCATGAGCAGGAACACCTCCCACAGGATCAGGTTTCCCCAAGCCCCATGCAGCCTGGCCTTGGACACTTCCGGGGATCCAGGGGCAGCCACAGCTGCTCTGGGCACCCTGTGCCAGGGCCTCCCCACCCTCACAGGGAACAATTTCTTCCCAGTACACCACCTAACCCTGCCCTCTGGCAGTGGGAAGCCATTCCCCTTGTCCTGTCACTCCAGGCCCTTGTCCAAAGTCCCTCTCCAGCATTCTTGTTGCCCCTTTAGGTACTGGCAGGTGCTGTAAGGTCACCCCAGAGCCTTCTCTTTTCTAGGCTGAACAATCTAAATTCTTTCATAAACACCAGCCCTAGTGAGGAGGAAGGCTGTCACTGTTGTAGGGTCTCAGCAGCACTGACACCAGCCTTTCCAGCATAAACCAGTTTGCAGAAGCCTGGGGTGCACTGCAGCTGGCTCTGTAAACTGGAACGGGACATGTCCCGCCAGGCAATAGCTGGGCACCACGTGGAGAGAGGTCTCAAGGGATGCCAGGGAGGGCTGAGCTGCCTGTATTCTTCAGTAGTGCTGTTCCTCAGGCAGCTGAGGCAGCAACCCAGCTGCATTGCTCACTTGCCCTTGCCCTGCACCACCAATGCCACCAAATGCTCAGTGTCCCTTCAAGCCTTGGGCTCTTCCAAAAGTTACCCAAAAAAAACCATTCAAGAAATAAGCTCTCTTTTTGGACTGGATTTAGGTCTCTTCTTCATAACAGACATCCCACATGCCCCTTTTTGGTTAGTGTTGAGTTGGCCACCATGCAGAGAAGCATCTCTGGGCCACCACAGGGCCGTGCTGGTTGGTTCTGGGGTCCTCTAGACACAAAAGTGAGCATCTCCTCTTCCTCCATATTCTGTGCTGGTGACAAGTGTTGCTTGAGTGTTGCCTGAGAATATCCTTTCAAATCCTGGGTTCCTTTGAACACTTCCATACATTTCTAAGAGCTTTTCGGACTAGATCTCTAACTCTTCTGCTGCTTTAAGTTACCGTAACTCTACATGAAATAAACTCCGGCGTGCAGCTGGGCCTCAGAGGCCTGGTGGTGGGTTGAGCACTGAAGATGTGCATTTCTTCAAGATGGTTTTTATTTGTCCTTTCACTCCATGAGTTTGCAAGGAGCATTGGCTGGCTTTGGGTCATGCCAGCAGAGTCAGGAGATTGAGCATCACGTTTACCATGTAACTTGTGTTTTCCCGCAGGCATCTGAATATCCTGAGGGGCCGCTGAGATGTTCCGACAAGCCTTGTTTTCCACTCTCCTTTGTATGGCTCTAGTTCCTCTCCACGTCGCTCAGCTTGATGTGGATGTTGAAGATGTCAGTCCTACCTCCTGTACAGGTACTAACCAGATAATTTGGGTCACCTTTGTGGGCAGCAATTTTGAACAAAAACAATGCTCAGTTGTGGAACCTGCTTGCCAGGGACTGGCAGTGGGACATTCCATCTCCCCCGGCCCTTTGCACTCCTGTGGTAACAATCCATCTGTGGGGAAACCCATCCTCCACCCAAACTCACGTTTCTGGGTTTGCCTTGGTGTGCAGAGATGGAAGAGCTGGGGTCTGCCGGTGGTGGTCTCGCCCAGCAGGTGCAGTAACAAACACCAGTCAGTCTCCAGCACTCAGCTCTCTATCTGATGCCAGAAAATTGTTCACTTTAAATCTGGTGATTTCCTCACTTTTCAGTTGCAATACAGAGGTGATTTACGTGTCCAGCCTGACCCTTACCAAAAAAAGCAAGATTTGCAAGCTTGATTCGGTACTGAGCAGTGCTGGATTAACGGTTGGACTGGACGATTCTAGAGGTCTTTTCCAACCTTAATTATTCTGTGATTCTATAGCAGATCTTAGGAGTTGTAAGTCCTGGTCTCTGGGGAACCATCTGACCCAAACACAGGTCTCGCTTCTAGAGCTGGGTGGGACTTGTGCTTTTCCCAGCATCGCACTTGGTCCGGGTGTCTGGGGGACGGCGAAGGGGGTGCATGAAGTGCGCTGACACGGTCTGAATAACTGTGTCCATGCAGAAAAGAGGAACTGCCCCATCAACGTCTACTTCATCATTGACACCTCGGAGAGCGTGGCTCTGCAGACTGTGCCCATCCAGAGCCTCGTGGACCAAATAAAGAGGTTCATCCCCATGTTCATTGATAAACTGGAGAGCGAGCTCTACCAGAACCAAGTCTACATCACCTGGCAGTTCGGTGGGCTCCATTACTCAGACGTGGTAGAAATTTACAGCCCTTTGACAAGCAGCAAAGACATTTACCTGCCCAGGCTGTCCGCCATCAAGTACCTGGGCCGGGGCACCTTCACGGACTGTGCGATCTCCAACATGACCCAGCAGATCCAGACCCAGATGGCCAACGGCGTGAACTTCGCGGTGGTCATCACCGACGGCCACGTGACGGGCAGCCCGTGCGGGGGGATGAAGATGCAGGCCGAGAGGGCGCGAGACATGGGCATCAAGCTGTTCGCGGTGGCCCCCAGCGAGAAGGTGTACGAGCAGGGCCTGCGGGAGATCGCCAACCTGCCGCACGAGCTGTACCGCAACAACTACGCCATCACCCAGAGGGACACCCTGGAGATCGACGTCAACACCATCGACAGGATCATCCAGGCTATGGTAGGTGCAGGGAGGGTAACGGGGGGCACAAGAGGAGCGGTGCACGGGTGGGGAAATGCATTCCCCTCTGTTGGGTTTTGGAGATAACTTCTAGCAGGGGAAGTGGAGCCTTTTTCTGGTACTTAGCCAGGACACCTTGGTTTGTGCCTGTGTTTCCCAGCATGTCTGGGCAGGCTGCCACCCTAGTCCTGGCTCTTGCTGAAGACCAGGCCATACCCCAGCCTACTCCCCATCCAGGGGCGTGTGGAAGAGTGTGCCACACTGAGACACGTGCTCACCACCAGCGTGGTCTTTGAGACCCCACCTGTGAGGTGCTGTTAATCAAGGGCTCTGCTGAGGGCATCTTTAGAGCCATGGGACCTTTACCACCTCCTCTCCCTTACCACCACACACCCCTCCAAGGGTGGGCTGCTGTCTCCCCTGTGGGACTGAGCACCTTAACTGATTCTCTTCCTCCTATTCTCTCCTTTGCAGAAACACGAAGCCTACGGCGAGGTGAGTGAGCAGCATCTTTATGCCTTTGCCACATGACACAGGTTTAAGTTGCCTCAGTTAGAGCAAATGAGCTCACACCCCAAAACAGCACAGACCTGAGTAGGATGGGTCCCTGCCCACCTGTGGATCAGGGCAGAGTCTGGGGGACACATCCCCTTACCCAGAGGTTATAATGGCACACTGGACTCAGTCCCTGCCTCCCCCTCACCTGCACTGAGTTCAGGTCTATGCAATAGACTCGTTTCATCACTTTGGAGGCACATTCCATAAGCGCTGCCCCTGCTGAAGCTCCCTCCCTGCTGGTACCACAGGGGCAGGGTTTGGCACACAGAGGGAGGAGTATGCAGGGGATGCTCCAAAGGTGATGCCCATCCCCTGATGACCCCAGATAAGCAAGCCCCCACCATCTCTGACACTTGGCAGGCTTGTTCTTCCAGTCTGGGCCCAGAACCAAGCTATAACGAACATGCTCGTGGCAACTTTCCACTCTTAATTTACGGGCAGCACTCCTTTGTGTGCTTGGTGCTGCCTCAGCCCTGACCCAATAGATTTTAGGCCTGAGTTGATGGGGAGAGGCACATGGATAGCTGTGGGTGCAGAGCTGAGCTGACTTTGGGATGCACACTGTCAGTTGTTCAGTTTAATTTCTTGTATTTCAGTGCTACAAGATGAGCTGCCTGGAGATTGCAGGTCCACCTGGTCCCAAGGGATACCGAGGGCAGAAGGTAAGTTGCTCTAAGCTGTGGGAAAAACAGTAATGCCCCTGCCTCCCACAACCACTGCAGGATGCTTTAGAGCCCACATCAGCTGCCTTCTCAGGTAGCACCCAGGTGGGAAATATCCCTCCAGCATCTCTCTTGCCCTGGGAGACACCACCAGCACTGGTGTGCCCATGTCTGTGCTGAGATTGATGCACTGCCAGCAGTGCAGAGACACCCGAGCATCCGCTGGGCACCTCCAGCACCAGAGGGCACCAGGACTGAGGCAGCAGTTGTCACGGACTCTCCCACTCTCAAAGCAGAGCTCTCACATGCACAGTGTGTCCCACTCTCCTGCCCCAGCTCTGCGTGCTCTGATCTCCCAGAAACTGTCATTTGCTCAGTCAGCACCAAGCCTGGACTTATGCTGGCTTTTTTCTTTCCTTAGGGTGCAAAGGGGAACATGGGTGAGCCAGGTTCCCCTGGGCTGAAGGGACGACAGGTGAGTTGTGGAAAATCTTCCCCGCCGTTTGCTACCTCTCTGATGACCTCAAGCTAACTCTCCGTGCCTTCCTCCCCAAAGGGCGACCCAGGCATTGAAGGTCCGATCGGATACCCTGGTCCCAAGGTAAGAAGCCCATAGCCCATGGCTCTTTGCATTCCCTGATTTTTGGTAAAGCAAGGGGGGCTTTGCTTCTCCCTCTCACCTGCCCATTTCCCGCCCCAGAGCCCTGCGCTCCGCTCCTGCTGATTGCCCAGGCACCAACACAGCGATTTTCTTTTTTTTTCCTTTGTCTAGGGTGTCCCAGGGCTGAAGGGAGAGAAGGTGAGAAGGAAGAGACGGAATGGCTGGCTGGGCACTTGGCAGGGGCCGCGCTCCTTTCTGATGCACAGAGGGAGAGATTAGTTGTAATGGGGAAGGATAACAACCCCATTAACGAGTCATTGTAGACCTGGGAAGGGATTTCCAAGGGCATCCCAAAGCCTGTCTCCTCCTTCAGGCTTTGATCACAGTCTGGTGAAGCGGTGGTGGATTTAGGATGTAAAGGGAGGGGCGAGGGGGAGGTGGGGAGGCGGGGGGATGCAGGCAGTGTCTGACTTCCTGTCCTCTTTTTCTCCCAGGGAGAAATTGGATCCGACGGACGGAGGGTAAGAAAGGACATTTTCTAACCTGCACGTTGTTCCAGCTCCCAAACCCTTGGACTGTGTGTTAATGGATCCCTCTTCTTTTTTTTCCCCCACGATCCAAGGGTGCCCCTGGCTTGGCAGGAAGGAATGGCACAGATGGACAGAAGGTAACTGGGAGCACCGGGAGCACCCCATAATGTCGCTGCTGCTGTTCCATTTCTTTACCCTCTCTCATCCCCACAGGCTGTGTAGTTTCTACTATCCCACATGCTGGCTTTCTGTTCCCACCGAGGTGTCTGTGAATTTATCTGTACGTTGTTCTGCATGTCCTGTAGAAATGCGTGAAGTAATTCAGGTCGCAGGAGTGAGTCTCAGAATATGCTGAGTTGGAA
>VXAZ01006387.1:0-10187 GCA_013399875.1 Gymnorhina tibicen
ACCGATTCATTTATAACACTGCCTTGGAGTCCAGTTCATACTGAAGTTTCAGCATGTTGGGCACAGCGTTGGTGGCGGTGTGACTTTGTTCAGGCCATGGTAGTCCACTGTCAGCCTCTGCTCTCCATTGGACTTACTGTCCATATAGGACTATGAAAGGGTGAGTGAATCTTGCTGACCACTCCCTGGCTTTCCAGTTTATGAATCATCTCATGGATGGGGATCATGGAGTCCCGATTGGTGCAGTGTTGTTGATGGTGGACTGCTATGGTAGCAATTGGTACCTGTTGTTCTTCGACCCTCAGCAGTCCCACAGCAGAAGGGTCCTCTGAGGGGCCAGGCAAGGTGTTCAGCTGTCTCATTTCCTCTGTCTCCACAGCTGCTATCCTAAAAGTCCAACAATGCCCTGTTGGGTCCTTGAAATACCATCTCTTGAGGTAATCTATGCCAAGAATGCATGGGGCCCTCTGGGCCAGTCACAATGGGGCATTTTTGCCATTCATTCACAGTCAGACCCACTACAGCTTCCAGCTCAGTCAGCTGTTGGGATCCCTCTGTCACCCCAGAAACAGAGATAGATTCTGGCCCTACATATCTTGATGGCATCAGGGTACATTGTGCCGTGGTGTCAACTAAAACCTTATACTCTTGTGCGTCTGATGTGCCAGGCTATTGGATCCGCACAGTCCAATAGATCCGATTATCCCTTTCCCCCACCTGGCTGGAGGCAGGGCACCTCTACTTCTGGTCATAGTACTCATTGCTCACTTCTTGTAACTATGAACTGGACGTCCCTTCAAGAAGACTGGAAGTAACATCAGTGCTTCTATTCTGTCTGAGGACTTGCCCACTGGAAACTGGAGCAGCATTTATCCTTGAAGAATTTCCTATGGTGGTTATCCTTCCCCTCAACTCACGTATCTGTGCTGCTAGGGGAGAGGTGGGTTTTCCATCCCACTTCCTAATGTCCTCTCTGTGGTCATGCAGATAAAACCACAGGTTACCTCGTGGTGTGTGTCAGAGACTGAAAATAGTTTATGCCTCAAACACTGATATAAAGTTTTAAAGAAGTGACAACCACAAAAACCTCCCTGAAGAACTTCGGACTGTAAGTCGAACTGATGATTAGATTAAAGGAAACCTATTGTTCAGTCACCTCAGGCTGAGGCAAAGGTATGCATCCACAATGAACCAAAGCCTCCAGCTGAATTTGGGGTGGGGGGAGAGCACAGCTCACAGAAGCCAGGTTTACACAGACTCCCCCCAACCGAGGGGGGAGGAGGAGGTTTTTGGGTGCATGGTGTAACCTCTGGTGAGAGGCAATAAACGCCCATTCTCCGATTACACAAACTGGCCCGGCTGTGGAACCCCCAACCCCACAGGACATCCACNTATTATTGTCACTGGCATATGGTCTCGTTTGCACCTTAATTTGGGCAGAGGAATTTCTAAAGAACCTTAATAATAATCATAATTGGATCATAACAGTGTGTACCCTCTCTCTTGCACAGGATGGTGCTTGCTCCCAGTAGCAAAAACTCTGGTCTGTACTGGCAGGGCATGGGACATTTCCTTTCTAGCTTGCTCAAGTCTTTCAACTCTCCCCGCAGTCTTGGACAGTCTTTCCACAGCTGAGGTGCAGGTCAGTAGGGAGGAAGAGATGATTTTGATATTGTCGGAGTCGGGTAGTTACCTGAAGCACTGCTTATTCTCCTTCTTTCATTGACATCAATGCCAATGAGTTGGCATATGATGATGGTGCTCTCCATACAAACTTCCATCCCATGGATTGTATACACTGGACCTCATCTGGATCTACAGGGGACTGTTCATTATTTGAATCCCTATGGATTAACTCCAGCACAGCAAATTCTCTCAGGTGCTGGATACCTTTCTCCATGGCGTTTCACCTACCTGGGCACACTCCTAGATCATCCTTGAGAGAATACCTTTCCCTTATGCTTGACAGGAGTTGCCTCCAGAGGCTAGGAGTTTCTGTCCTCTTCCTAATCCCCTTGTCAATACCCACATCCTGGGACAGGGATCCCAGTTGCTTGGCTTCATTACTGTCTAGTTTCATATCATGGGCTGTGATATCCCAGCATCGGAGCAGCCAGGTCACCAGGGGATCACCTGCCTGGTGGCTAAAATATTTTTGCATATCTTGCAGCTCACCTGGGGATAGGGATCGGGTGATTATCTCTGTCCCTGCCTCTTCCTCCTCTTCTGAGGGCCCTGCTTCCTCTTAATTCCTCACTAAGCAAACTGATTTGGTCTTGGATTTCTTCTTCTGTATAGGGGAGACTTCTACCAGCATGGGTTGTTCCTCTCATTTAGCTGCAGCTTGAATGACCACAGTGCCTGTTGGTCTGCTTTCCTCCTCCTCCCCCTGAGGGTGCTGTCTAGTATAGAACTGTGTCCAATAAATACTTTCCAGGGCCCAGCACATTGCATAACTGTGTGCCTCTCTGGAACTGCCACAGCATTTTTCTTTCAAATATTCTGCCACTGTGTCAGGGTCCTGTAGTTGTTCAGGGGTGAACTTCCAAACCATTGGAGGAGAGGAGTCCTTCAATAGCTTGCCATTTTCTCTCACATTGTATGCTAGTTATGACTATCCACCCTTGCAGCAGATCTCTGAATAACTCCCTAGAAATCTCTTTATTGACTCTAAATGTGGTGTAGACTGCACTGAGGAGACCTGGGAAACCTAGCAACAAGAACATGCTTTCCTTGACATCCAAAGGGAATTCAAAATCCTCAAAAGCTGTTGTAACATGCCTGAAGGAGGAAAAGGGGGTGAAAAGCTGGGGAAAATCATCCTCCCCTGTTCTCCCTACAGGCTGGGTATGATTATAATGGACTCGCAGAGGTAGCACCCAGGGCCAGGGCAGGAGACCAACACTGAATATACATCCCAAATTACCCTCATCGCCCTTGATGTTATCATGTCACAAGCTGATATCACACAGTACAGCAACAAAACAATCTGGATCCCTCTCCCTGCTCTGAAAAATAGCACCCTGAGGAACGCATGATTCATATATGGGAGTATATACAGAGTTAGGTACCACAACCACATGATCAGACCAAGCAACATTGTGACCAATGGTTCTCTACCTAATACAAAAAATACTTAGATCAAATTAGTTGCCGACCCACTCTAGTCAGATCTGCTGTTATCTCAACCCTTCATGCCTCACATTGGGTCCCAAATTAGCCTGTCATTGTTTAGGAATGGTATTCCCCAATTAAATGTTCCCACCTGATGTGGTAGGACCTATGTAGAGCCTGAACCAATGTTGACTACTATGTAAACTCTCAAGTTGACCACTGTATGAACTTTCAAACGTATGTATCTTTTCAAAACAACATATGCAATTTTAGGAAAACAGGAACTGAGTGCTCAGACATACCTGGGCACCTGGCCAGCAGATGGGTGTGCCAGACCACAAAGTTCCAAAGGAAACATCCAGTCACATACACTTATACAAGTAACAATATAAAAGTGGGGCCAACTTGCATCAAGGTCGGAGACCTCACCTACAACTGGACACACTGCATAGGATTTCCCAGTTACTGAGAGGGTTTTTCTGGTCCTTTACTGCAACAGGGCTTCTCAGCTGAAGTACAGACCAGGATGATGGTAATGTATTAGGGAAATTGGTGATGTATCTTTTCTTAATCACTAGCTGTAACCTGTAGTAATGATCTGATGCATTGCCTTTCTATGCTTATTTCAGTTATTTACTTATCATCCATGTAATAAATAAGCTTATCTCTAAATAAGTCATCATTTTGTTCCCATCCCTTCACTAATTGCATCAATAAGCAAAACACCACCTAAACACTCCAAACCACGCACTGCTCGATCATTCCTGTGTTTCCCCTCTCCTGCTGCGGGGCAGAGAGAATTGGAGGCACAAAAGGTAAAGATCTTGGGCTGAGAGAAGAACAATTTACTGGAAACAGCAATGAGATAAGAAAATGAACAGTAACAGTAACAATATTAATAACAGTGTAAAAGAGGCGAATGATTCATACACGATTGCTCACCATGCAGAACCCCTGACAATACCTGACTACGCCACGATGTGTGACCCTGAAGGGACCCCCTTCCCCCACCCCTGGAAATTATGTGAGGTGGTATAGAATAACCTCAGGGTCCCAGCCATGCCCCTTCTGGCTACTGCAAAAATTAACCCTGTCCCAGCTGGAACCAGGACAGCTATATAAGAATGTGGGAAGAAAAAGGTCTCACTAGAAAAAGATATCTAATTGTCCAGAATGCAAAGGAATCAAGGAGCCATTTCATTTGCATTAGCTTCCCCTAATTTTTTTTTTTTAAATATTCAAGTTCTTTAGAGTTTGGACCTTATTTCTCTTTGCTTTAAATGGAAGCAGGACTAAGCACTTGGTCTGACTTCCCAAATACTCCTTTTCCATCATCAATAGGTGGCTGCTCATGAAAACTGATCTGTATTTGATACTTATGTTTAAATATATTCAATTCTGGCAAGCATATTTATTTTTTTAAAGCTGTTGATGTTAAAGGTGGTATTAATGGAAATGAGAAGTCAATCCTGCAAAGAAATGCACAATGATAAAGTTTCCATTTTAGATTATTTTTGTCTTTTTCCCTGCACATGGATTCTTGAAAATTGATTTTAAGAAATATTTATTTCTTTGCTGAGACTTTTTTCCTTTTAAACTGTCTTTTAGGAATCCCCTTTCTCTTCTATAGGTGCTTATAATGTCTAAGTGAACAAGAAATTTTAGAATCAAATAATCACAGAATCATAGAATATGCTGAGTTGGAAGGGACCCACAAAGATCATTGAGTCCAACTCCTGACTCTGCTCAGGACAACCCTGAGAATCATACCATGTGCCTGAGAGGGTTGCCCAAACACTTAATGAACTCTGTCAGGCTTGGTGCTGAGACCACTTTTCTGGGGAACCTGTTCCAGTGCCCAACCACCCTCTGGGTGAAGGACCTTTACTAATATGTAACATAAACCTCACCTGACTCAGCTTCATGCTGTTCCCTTGAGTTCTGCCACTGATCACCAGAGAGAGATCAGTGCCTGCCCCTCCGCTTCCCCTCATGAGGAAGTTGAAGACCGCAATAACGTCTCCCCTCAGTCTCCTCTTCTCCAGACTGAACAGATGGAGTGACCTCAGCTGCAGCTCATATGGCTTCCCCTCAAGGCCCTTCACCATCTTTGTTTCCACCCTTTGGGCTGCTTTCTAAAAGCTCTGTATCCTTCTTATATCATGGTGCCCAAAATTGCACACAGTACTCAAGGTGAGGCTGCACCAGTGCAGAGTAGAGTGGGACGATCCCCTTCCTTGACCAGCTGGCAATGCTGTGCCTTATGTCCCCCAGGATATTGATGCCGTTTTGGTTTTTGCCTTTTTTTTTAATATATTCTCTGTATTCTGTACACATATATTTGTAGCCTATTGTATTAGTGGCTAGTTTTCCCAGTAATTTTCCATGCCCTTTCCCTAGGCAGAAAGACAAAACAAATTCAAGGGCCCTTATCCTATCTTGGTTCTCCCTGGCTACCAAGGTTGAGAACAACTCTTTGAGACACATTTTCGTAAACAAAGTACAGCTAGTACCAAGGGGGGGCTCCAGAGAAAGGGCTTGACCTGGAAGAAATTGCATCACCACTTGTCCTCCTAATTGGTGCTTTTTATCAATTATGCTAATTTGCCAAACTTATAAAACTGTATTCACCCCCTTTGGGGTGGGTTTTTGTGGACATTCTTCCATAACTGCCCCTGGAGCTCCAATAAAGATCCAATTTTATATTACCTCCTGTATTAATATTATCTCGAAAGTGTGTGTTGTTTCATTTCTAGGTTGAAAAAGGCATCAATATGTTTGGCCTTCCTGGCTGCCAGGGCACTGCTGACACATATTCAACTTTCCATCATCCAGTACCCACAGATCCCTTTCCGCAATGCTGCTCTCCAGCCTCTCAATCCCCAGTCTGTCCATACACCCAGGGTTGTCCCATCCCAGGTCTAGAATCCAGCACTTGCCTTTGTTAAACTTCATACGGTTGGTGATTGCCCAGTCCTCTAATTTGTCAAGGTCTCTCTGCAGGGCCTCTCTGCCCTCAAGAGAGTTGACAGCTTATCTTGGTTTGAAAGACAGGTGTCTGCCAAGGAAGGTGGGAAGCTCCCTTGGAATGGAGAATATGACCCTCCTCCCTCCAAATTATTATAACTTTGAAATTACAGGGCTTTTCAGGCAAAGATATGGGAAAAGGAATAACAGTTCTTTACTAGTGTGTGTATGTATAACAAGGCAAACAAACAACAACAATGGTAACAACAACAAACAAGAACAGAAAACCCAATAAACAGTCTCTTCCCTGCTCTTTAAGCAATTTCCCCTTTGGTGTAGTTACGGTCACAGCCGGCAGGGGCGCTGGCAGGCTCCCGGTAGGCAGGGGGCACTGTGGCGCGAGTTCAGTCGCGTCTGCCTCATGTGGTGATGGCAGACGGGGATAGAAGTCAGCAGGAGACGGAGCCTCGCAGTGGTGGCGAATTCTTCGCAGAGTGACCGCAGCCTGCTTGGCCTCCGAATGCCGAGGAGAGCAAGAGGCCTAGGAACTGCGCTCAGCCCCCTTTTCCCCAGCCCAAATCTCACAGTATCTCTGCCCCTCCAAGAGAAACCCCCCAGCTAAGCGAGTAGCCAGCTGCACCCTTCCCATGGCAACTTCTTTTGTCTCTCTTAAGTATCGGTCGTTAGGGTTTCTTAGCGACAGATGGGACAAAATTCCATGAGGGAAAGAAACAAAAGGAAAAATCCTAAACCCCAACACAGCTCCTCCTAATTTAGTGTTGTTAGAAAACTTACTTAGTATACCTTCAAGTAATGAATCCAGGTTGAAAGATGTTGAAAAGAACTGGACCTATTTTGGAGCCCTGCAGAACCCCACTGGTGACCGGTCACCAGCCTGATGTCACCCCATTTACTGTAACCATCTGTGCCTGACCTGTGAGCCAGTTGCTCACCCATAGCATGATGTGTTTATCCAGCTGTGTGCTGGACATTTTGTCCAGAAGAATTCTGGGAGAGACAGTATCAAAAGCTTTACTGAAATCCAAAAAGATGACATCAACTGGCTTCCCTTGATCAACTAGGTGGGTTACCTTGCCATAAAAAGAAATCAGGTTTGATAAACAGGACTTTCCTCTCATGAAGCCGTGCTGGCTGTGACCAATGACTGTGTTGTCCTTCAGGTGTTTTTCAATACCTCCCAGAATAATCTTCTTCATAATTTTACCAGGCACTGAAGTGACACTGACAGCCCTGTAGTTTCCAGGGTCATCCTTCTCGACCTTTAAATTTAGGAAAACATTTGCTAGCTTCCAGTCAACTGGGACCTCTCCAGATTTCGAAGACTGTTCAAAAATCATTTAGAGATGTCTTGCGATAGCATCAGTCAGCTCTTTGAGTATTCTCAGATGAATCCCATCAGGCCCCATAGACTTATAGGGATCCAGCTGGAGCAGCAGATCCCACACAATTTCAGGTGTTGACTGGGAGTTGATCATTCTCACAGCCATGGTCCTCCAGCTCAGGGCTCTGACACACCCTCAGTCTGCCATCAGTGTTGAAGACAGAGGCAAAGAAAGCATTAAACACCTCTGCCCTGTCTCTGTGCCTGTTTGTGAGGTGACCATCCTCATCCTGTGACTGGAAGATGTTTTTTCTGCACTGCCTTTTGCCATTAATGTACTAAAAACCCTGCTTTTTGTTGTCCCCCACATTTCTGTCCAGCTTCAACTCCAACTGGGATTTGGCTGCATGGATTTTCTCTCTACAGTGGTGAACAGCATCTCTGTAGTCCTTCCATGTCACCCGACCTTGCTTCCACTGGGCAGACACTTTCTTTTTTTGCCTTGGCTCCAGAAGAAGATCCCTGCTCAGCCAAGCCAGCCTTCTGCCTTGTCTGCTTGACTTCTGGCATTCTGGAATTGTCTGCTCCTGTGTTCTTAGGAGGTGGTGCTTAAAAAGTGACCAACAGTGATGGATCGGAGCACCTTCAAGACCATATTCCCTGGTGGTCCCTGCTAACTAGTTCCCTGAGCAGCCTGAAGTCTGTTCTCCTCATGCCTAGGGTTGATGTTTTGCTGGCACTTTTCCTTCTGTCACCACAGATTTTCAACTCAGATGCTTTGTGGTCACTTTTGCCAAGATGGTCGCCATCATCAGGTCCACCAAATTGCATGTGAATCGTTAGCCTATCTTGTACACTCTTTTATTAGTATTGTTGTTGTTACTGTTCATTTTCTTATTTCATTGCTCTTTCTAGTAAATTGTTCTTAAATCATCATCTTTACCTTTTTGTGCCTCCAGTTCTCCTCTCCATCTAGGCATGACATCATATAGTCTGAAATATCCCTTTGTTCAGCTGAGGTCAGCTGCCCTGGCTGTGTCCTCTCTCAGCTTCTTGTGCACCTCCAGCCTACTTGCTGGGGGGGCAGTCTGAGAAGCAGAAAAGGTCTTGACACTGTGTAAGCACCACTCAGCAATAGCTAAAACACTGGTATATTATCAATATAATAATTTGGTCATAAGTCCAGAACATAGCACCATACAAGCTACTATGAAGAAAGTGAACTGTATCCCAGCCCAAACTAGTACACTATCTAAAAAAAATAACACTTTGATTAGATACACATGCCCATATACAAACATTACCTCTTTTCTTTCTAAACAAAAAATTACATGAAACCCAAATGCTGAAATACCAGTTAGAAAATTCCTATTGGCTTTAGCAAGATCAAGATTTCATGTAGTACCCTGAGCTGTGTACCTTTAGCATTCACTCATCAAACAGTAATTTGCATTTACCCTAATTCAGCCTTCCTATTTAATACCATGCTTCTGATTGAATTGCCCCAAATCGGGCCAAGAGACACTTTAGAGACAGAGTCAGAGAAGTGGGTATTTGCTTTATTCGGCGCGCCAGGTGTGGGGGATCATTACTCCAAACACACACACAGAGCACTCTATACAGTCCAGTATTATGGGTAAGATTTATGAATATTCATCACATTCCTTGGGATAGGAGTGGTTATACAAATTACTTCTCAGAAGTCATTAATATCATTAGCTGTGTTGGTTCCAAACAATTCTTGCTTCTTTTATCTTGACAAGATTAAGGCGAATCCTGCTTCTTAGGTTTTGTAATTAACATTTGCTGTCTCTTAATAGTTAACTGTGCTTACATGAGTTAACTATTGATCAACCCCTACCAATCCCCCCTTTCTCTTTGGCCATTTGTAATTCCTTACAAATCTTGCATGTCTTGAAAGTAAATACCCTTTTTTAACCTTGATTCTAAGTTTGTGCTTTTGCCATTGAGCATAAGCATCGCGATTCCAAGTACATAACATCATACAACAATAATTACTAATACAAACTGTAAATAACAATGCAATAATACAAATAACTGTTACAAACAATTGTTTAAGCCAGGATAAGTTGGGTCACCATCTTGTAAGTTTGTCCCATACCCTTTTAAACCCTTAAGAAGTGTCATTTAAGGTTTTTATTAAAAGTGATTCTACTTGCTTGTGGTCTGTATGGTGTGTAGTTGCCACTGTATACTTCACTTCTTGCTTTATCTGGGCTACAAAGTGTGATTCTTTATCAGAATTAATTTCCTTGGGTACTCCAAATCGCGGTATTTGTTCTACAAGTGAAAGCTTCTGGACAACTTGAAAAAATATATGTGAGGACTAAGAAATACTTGTATTTCTCTTTTTTTACATAATTTAGAAAAGTCAATTTGCTACACATTCTTTGGTAAATCTCTTTTAGGGATACTTCTTGTGTTTAGCCTAACAGTGGTCACTTTGTCTTTTAAGTGGTTATGTAAAGCGTTCTTAGAATGTTTGTTTTGGATCTTTTATTTTAGCCTACCTGTCTGTTTTTATTTGTCTTTTTTTTTTTTTGTATCCAGTTTAAATCATTAGTGTTGTGTGGTGGGGGTTTTTTACTTATAAGGATGTTAGAAGGGATTAAAACTAGGGCTTGAATTTGAACTCAACCAGCCACTGCCTTTGCTGTTTTGTCTGCCATAGCATTTCCCAGTTCAGGGATGGTGTTACCCTGGGAGTGCCTTTTACAATGCATGTCTCGGTTTTGGAAGACAG